>CAUYTI010028694.1:0-15788 GCA_963575145.1 Galago senegalensis
CTCGCCCTCCCTCCCTCCCTGTCTTTCTTTCTTTCTTTTTTTCTCAGTTTATGGGTAGTGTATATGTGTACTGCACAAACACACATATACAAACATGTTTCATGAAAAAATATTTAGACCTTCCATAGCAATGCCCTCAGACATTTTCCACAGCAATGCCCTCTGACATTTTCCACTTACTGTTTCATGTTCCTAAAAATAATGGTCAAGATCTAAGACTTCATCATCTGTTAGTGTGGTCTGGAAAAACTGGCTCTAAAGCCTTCTACCACAAACCACCTGAAGCCAGGATTAAGTCATACCTCTTAGATGGCTTCTATGATCTATGAATAACTTCTAAAATTTAATGTGTTTTTTGTTTGTTTTATGAAGGCAATGTTCAGGGTATTTTTAAACAGCATGTGTTTAGAAAAAGAAATCTTGGCTCGGCGCCTGTGGCTCAATGGGCTAAGGTGCCAGCCACATACACCTAAGGTAGAGAGTTCGAATCCCCAGCCCCAGCGGCCAAACAACAATGATGGCTGCAACCAAAAAATGGCTAGGCGTTGTGGCGGGCCCCTGTAGTCCCAGCTACTTGGGAGGCTGAGGCAGGAGACTTGCTTGAGCCCAGGAGTCAGAGGTTGCTGTGAGCATGATGCCATGGCACTCTACCCAGGGGGATAGCTTGAGGCTCTGTCTCAAAATAAATAAATAAATAAATAAATAAATGAAATAAAATTTAAAAAAAAAAAGCAAAAGAAATCTTATTTTGTCATCTCAAAAACTATATGTAAATCAAAACAGCTGGGAAAGGGGAGTAAGTCCTAAAATCTTGCCTGAGTTTTATGATTTGCAAAATGAATGGAGGAATGCTGAGAGGGGAGAACAGCAGTGGAGAGCCAGGGCTAAAAGCCAGATACCCTGTTTATATACAATATCACCATTTCCCATCCATATCCCACCTATTTATTTTTACAGGTGAACATTTATTATTGCCATTGTGCTGTTTTCCAGAGTGTCTCTGAGGATCATTTACATCACACTTGACTTGGGGGTAGGTGTTTAAAATACAGATTCCAGGGCTCTGTCACAGACCTGTTGGATCCAGATCTCTTAGGGGTTGTCCTGGGAGTTGACATTTTAACACTGTCGAATTTTAAGAAGTCACGTTTACATTAAAGTTTTGAAAACTACTTTAAGGAAAAAATTGAGCCAAGAGTTCTTTTCACGTATAGATATAGATATAAGTTTTCCCCCAATCTAATTTAGCTGATTTATCAATACCACCCTCTGCCTCTGCCTACCACTCCACTTGCCACTTTTGCTCTTAAAACAGGAGAGGTGACCTTCATTTATTCTTATTTAACGAGGATAAATTTCAAGGTCTTCTACTGGGGTCTGTAATGATGTGAGCAATTTCCTGGTGAAGAAGTCATTCCCAGTAAATGTTCTTTAAAAGCAGGATATACTAAAAATACTAACAACAACAACAGCCACCACAACAAAAGCCATTGGCAACTGCTTTGTTTGTGTTGAATATTTAAAAATGCATGTATTTTTATGTATGTGTAAAGACAACATCCAGATTTGTCCTTGTATTCTATTTTTGAGTATGCAGGATTGTAAACCACTGCCCTATGCAATGCTCATTTCTCTCCCTGGACAACTTCTATAGAAGCTTGGGAACATTTTGTGGTAAATATTTTAATTCCAGGAAATCACACTAAATCAACTGAAGGTCACTAAAAATAAAGTTTGTAATTGGGAGATACTCCTTCAGGGGATACTGACAAATAGTTTATTGATGTAATATCCTAGAATTAAATAACCGAAGTGATGCCATACATACCTTGTGAGTCATTTCACTCAACATAAGGGCATGACTTGGTTCACATACCTCGTTTAGAATTGTCTCCAGAAGCATTGTTTTATACTGTTTTATACTCGTACTTGGTTTTAAAACAAGAACAATATGACTTTGAATGGAACAACATATTTCTTTTCTGGTATGAGGAAGTGCTTATTCAAAGTAAAATTATAGTGTAAACTAGATCCAGATCCTAAGTAACTTGCTATTTATTATTATAGCCTCAACACAAAAGACTAAGAAGAAGTTTTTTCCTTTTCCGCATCCTTTCCTGAGAGGACAGCAGACCATTTTGTTTTGAGAGTGATTCCTTACAAAAAGAAACTAATAAAAACACACTTCAGATACTGAAAAGTTCTATAAGAGAAAAAAGAAAACCAGGCAGGCAGTATGATAGAGTGCTCATATGTGGGGTGCCTTTAGTTATGGTGGTCAGGGAATGCATAAGAAGTGATAATGAAGGATTGAATTATGGAGATAACCATGGAAAGATCTGCAGGAAGAGCATATTTGGCAGAAGAAACCAAAGGTGCAACGATTGTAAGGGGGAAACAAGGTTGGCAAGTTCCAAAGATGGACAGATCATTGTGGCTGGAGTATAGAGGAAGGAGGGCAGTAGTGGATCAGATCACGTCATGAAGGGCATTGGGGACTCAAGGGAGAGGTTGGATTCTAATTGAAACAAAAAGCCACTGAATGTTTTAAAATCAGGGAGTTACCTGATGGAAGTTTTAAAAGTATCACTCTAGCTGTGGTCTGAAGAATGGCACGTTGAGAGTCCTTTCATTCGTGAAAACCGGGAAAACTTTAGAAGTTGTTGCTATATCCCATATTCAAAATACAATTTAGAAGTAGAACCAGTATAACTTGTTGATGTATATTAGTAGGAATGGAAACAAGGGAATCCAGGAAGATAAAACACACACACACAAACACACAGAGGGGGCCAAGATATGTATATACATTTTTAGAAAGGAAAAAAATGAATTAAAATTGTAATACTCAATATATACCAAATCACAAAAGATAAATACAAGTCACATGGAGCGCCTCTTGTTTTTTTTTTTCTTTTTGAAAGTTTCCTTTTCCCAAGACTTACCATTTCACAAAGCAATGTGAACAGATGAACTGAGATGTGAATCAGTATTGATCATTTTACACAATGTCTTTTTTTTGTTGTTGAAAACTAAATTTATTTCAGGTTAATGTGAGGGTACAACCACCAGCTCAAAGTATTTGGTTTATTAGGTAGAGCTCCTCTTGTGGTTATGTTCCATACACAGAAGATGTACCAAACACCCCCACCCCATGTTCATTCAGAAATAGCATCCCACTGTCCCTCCTCTCCCTCGTTACCCCTCTCCCCAACTTGAATTGAAATGAGTTTTTCTCCTATGTGGGCAGTTGTCCATTGGCTTCATATTAGCATTGAGTACATTGGATAGTTGCTTTTCCATTCTTGTAATACTTTACTATGGGCTCGGCGTCTGTGGCTTAAGTGGCTAAGGCGCTAGCTACATACACCTAAGGTGGTAGGTTCGAATCCAGCCCGGGCCTGCCAAACAACAATGACAGCTGCAACCAAAAAATAGCCAGGCGTTGTGGTGGGCGCCTGTGGTCCCAGCTACTTGGGAGGCTGAGGCAGGAGACTATCTTAAGCCCAGGAGTTGGAGTTTGCTGTGAGCTGTGATGCCATGGCACTCTACCCAGGGGGACAGCTTGAGGCTCTCTCTCAAAAACAAAACAAAACAAAACAAAACTTTACTATGAAGAATATGTTTCAACTCCGTCTAGGATATTACAAAAAATGTGAAGTCACCATCTTTTTTATGGCTGACTAGTATTCCATGCTATGCATATACTACAATTTGTTAATCCATTCCTGAGTTGATGGGCATTTAGGTTGTTTCCAACATTTAGCACCTCTTTTCATTGCAGAAGTCAAATGTGACTTAAGTGCTACACATTTCATACAGTTTTTTCTTTTCTTAAAATGTGTACACATTTTTTTTTTTGGTACCTTCTATGTACATTTTTTTGACTTTAAATTGACTCATTGAGAAAATGAAGAAATGCCCAGGGAGCACTGAGCCAGGAATGAGAGCAAAGGGTTCCAGGTTATGCTTAGAGCTTTCCTTTGACAAAGTACAGTTAGGAAAAACCTCAGAGGCTTAGAAATACCAGCAGCTGAGGCACTGGCATTAAGGTATGTGTGTGCGTGAACTCTGGGGGAGAGTTCCTTAAAGAATACGGCAGGGTGGACAGTAAAAGGAAAGTATAGTTTAATTAGGGTGACCAGATTTTAACATTTGTTAAGCGGGACAACATGGCTGGGGGGCAGGGTGGGGTGGGGCGGAGGCGGGGCAGGGGACGGGGCAGGGCAGGGCCTGACAACAATGCAAACTTTTATAAGCAGTTCTCGATAATCACTTCTCAACAATTGTTATTATTACAGTTTAACATTATAAAATCAACAAAAATAATATAAAACTCATATTCTGGCGAAATAGCCACATGGCAGCCGAAAACCGTATATTCCCTTCCTGTTCTCCCGCCTGTTCGTGCATTCTTTCCAAAAATCGGGACTTTTTTTTTTTAATTTTTTTTAATTTCAACTTTATTACTTTGAAGGTTTTTTTTTTTTTTTAATTACTTCTTCCTCCTGTAGTGTTTTCTTGCCCCCCACGGAGCTTGGATCACAAGGTCCGGCTGTCTGGTTGTCGTGTTGTTGGTGTAGAGACGGGGTCTCACTCTGGCTCATTTAGCTCAGGGGGGTCTTGGCTGGTCTCGAACCTCTGAGCACAGGTGATTCACCCGCCTCGGCCTCCCATAGCGCTGGGACTACAGGCGTGCGCCACCACGCCCGGCCTTTTTTTTTTTTTTTTTTTGAGGTTTTTGGCCTGGGCTGGGTTTGAACCCGCCACCTCCAGCATATGGGGCCAGCCCCTTACCCCTTTGAGCCACAGGCACCACCCAACGCCCGGCTATTTTTTTTTTTTTTTGTTACATTTTGGCTGGGACTGGGTTTGAACTTGCCACCCTTGGTGTATGGGGCTGGAGCCCTACCCACTAAGCCACACCCTCAAATTTATTATATTTTGTCTACGTAGTAGTGGAAGGAATGCTTAGTATGAGTAGCTCCATTTTGCTTCTGACCTCGACAGTAATATTTATTTATTTATTTATTTGAGACAGAGTCTCCCTTTATTGACCTTGGTAGAGTGCTGTGATGTCACACCTCACAGCAACCAACAACTCCTGGGTAAGCTTAGGCGATTCTCTTGCCTCAGCCTTCTGAGTAGCTGGGACTTATAGGCGCCTGCCACAACGCCCAGCTATTTTTTTTTTTTTTTGAGACAGCGCCTCAAGCTGTCCCTCTGGGTAGAGTGCTGTGGCATCACAGCTCACAGCAACCCCCAACTCATGGGCTCAAGCGAGTCTCCTGCCTCTGCCTCCCTAGTAGCTAGGACCACAGGTGCCCGCTACAACGCCTGGTTGCAGCCATCATTGTTGTTTGGAAGGCCCGGGCTGAATTTGAACCTGCTACCTTAGGTGTATGTGGCTGGCGCCTTAGCCACTTGAGCCACAGGCACCCAGCCACCCAGCTATTTTTTTGTTGTTACAATTTGGCCAGGGCCAGGTTCAAACGCGCCACCCTCCGCATATGGGGCCGGTGCCCTACCCATTGAGCCACAGGCACCGCCTCCCCCCCACCCCCCCAGTAATATTTAGGTTAAAAGTTTCTGCTTAGGCTCGGCACCTGTGGCTCAAGTGGCTAAGGCACCAGCCACATACACCTGAGCTGGCAGGTTTGAATCCAGCTTGGGGTCTGCCAAACAACAACAACTGCAACCAAAAAATAGCCTGGTGTTGTGGCAGGTGCCTGTAGTCCCAGCTACTTGGGAGGCTGAGGCAAGAGAATCACTTAAGCCAAGGAGTTGGAGGTTGCTGTGAGCTGTGTTGCCACAGCACTCTACCCGGGGTGGCAGCTTGAGGCTTTGTCTAAAAAAAAAAAAAAAAAAAGTTTCTGCTTAGCTTTGCACTTAGCTAATTATAGGAAAAACTTGATTTATGGTTCAACTCTAGAAGAAAGATGGTAACTGTCCCTTTCTCAAAGGAACTGTCCAGGAGATAAGGAAAGTATGCACACAATTAACAATGTTCTGTTAAAGATTTAAGGAAACATCCTAACTTTACCTACTCATCCAAAGTTAATTGACTAAGAGCAAAGGAGTTTTATAACCTCTAACCTTCACTGATGCCCAAATATCTTCAGTCCCCTGGTTACCTCTTGAACCCCCCCAGATCCCACTTCCCATAAATAAAAAGGAGCCTAAAGTTCATACTAAAGATGGTTTGTTAGGACTGCAGTCTCCAACCCCTGGGCTGCACAACAGTTCAAACAGTGGGGCCTTAGATAATGTCTTTTTGTTCAACATAATTTTGTTATAATGATGAGAAAAAAAAAATCAAGTCCTACCAGAGCCACTGTATGGCAGAGTTTGCGCCTTCTCCCTATGTGTGGGTTTTCTGTAACACTTTCCTGTGTCCTAAAGATGTGACTGTTAGGTTCATTGGTAAGTCTAAATTGACCCTATCTGAGTGACTGGGCGGGTATATGTGAGTGCGCCCTGTGATGGAATGGGTTCCTACCCTGCATCCTGAGCTGCTGGGACAGGCTCCAGCCACCCTTAATTCTGAACTGGAATAAGTAGGTAAATAATCTTACTTGTTTTTAATGAATCTTTCTTTTTTTTTTTAAATGAATCTTTCTTAAATAAATGTTGTTCACATTTATTTCAATGTTTAACTTTTGAAGTATTTGAATTTGTATTTAGAAGTTTGATGATGTTTTTATGACCAAAAATATGCCATAGGAACTTAACTTTTTTTTTTTTTTTTTTGGTGGCGATATTATTGCCCATGGTAGAGTGCCATGGCGTCACACAGCACACAGCAACCTCCAACTTCTGGGCTTAGGTGATTCTCTTGCCTCAGCCTCCCGAGTAGCTGGGACTATAGGCACCCACCACAACTCCCAGCTATTTTTTGGTTGCAGTTTGGCCGGGTCCAGGTTTGAACCCACCAGTCTCAGTATATGGGGCTGGTGCCCTACCCACTGAGCCACAGGCGCTACTCTTAACTTTTGTTTTTATTAACTTGCCTATGGTAAAAGAGATTTCATTACATCTTTTGGCTTAAAGTTGCAGTTTCTAAGAAGCTATCCGTGATGTTAAATGAGGACTTACTGGTACTTAGTTCTAGATGAGGCTTGATCATAATCAGCTTCAATATTTTTGGCACAATTACATCACAAGTGGTGACACTTCCTCAGAGTCCTTTGTTGAGTATATTTTGGTCCCTTTCTTTTTTGTTGGAGGTCTTTTCGAAATGTTTTGTGATTTTCTTTATTTGAGACAGAGTTTCATTTTATGCCTTGGGTAGAGTGCCATAATGGCATCATAGCTCATAGCAACCTCAAACTCTTGAGCCCAAGCGACCCACTTGCAGGTGCCCACTGCAACACTGGCTAGTTTTTCTGTTTTTAGTAGAGATGTGGTCTCCCTTTTGCTCAGGTTGGTCTCTAACATGTGAGCTCAGGCAATCCAGCTGCCTTGGCCTCCTAGAGTGCTAGGATTACAGGTGTGAGCCACCATGCCTGGCCTCATGTTTTGTGATCTTTACTGTTTTATACTTAAGTATCAGCAGCTGAAGAATTAGTTGGAAGTTCCTAGTGTGTGAGCAAGACTTATGAGTTCTTGAGCTTTACTTTAGCATAATCTAGGAACAAGCCTGCTTTTTCACTGATAGGTGTGAGGCACAAATATCAGAATCTGGAGTTCTGTTGGTTTTAGCATCTTCTAAGAGAACTTTTCCAGTCTTCTGCCTGAGAGGTACCAGTCTAACTGCAGAATTCTGGAAGCAGGGCAGGGGAAAGAATCCCTGTCAGGAGGGTTGGGAGGGGATATGGGGCTTCTATTGCTTTTCTGGCTTTCATTTAATCCTCTCATTTGTGAGCTGTGGCTTCAGCTGTAGGAGCCTTTCCTTGTTTCTTCTAGTTCTGAGTTCTTCTGGAATTCTCTTAGATCAGTTCATTTTCCTTTCTTTTTGAAAAATCTGTGGAAATCTCTCATTTCTTTCTTTTTTTTTTTTTTGAGACAGAGTCTCACTTTGTCACCCTTGGTAGAGTACTGTAGTGTCACAGCTCACAGCAACCTCTAGCTCTTGGGTTTAGGCAATTTTTTTGCCTCAGCCTCCTGAGTAGCTGGGAGTACAGGCACCTGCCATTGCGCCTGGCTATTTTTTTGTTGCTTTTTTTTTTTTTTTTTACATCCAGGCATCTTTATTCCATTGACCTCTCTTGGAAGTTCTGGGTCTTCTTGTCCCCACTGAGTCCTGCAGCTCTTTTCCTCCCTAATGACACTCTGGCAGCTGAACAAATCATGCCCTAGTTCGTCTCATATTGTTTTGAGGGTTGACAAACCTCTCTATGTTCCTAACATAGCATCAGAGAGGGATCTTAGTGATGAAGAAAATTAAGCTCACGGAGTATCCATTGCACACAGATGCCACACAGAGTAGAGCGGAACTTCCCTTGAGATGCACATTGACAAATTGGCATCTGGGCAAAATGGAATCAAGAAGGGTTCCACATTGGGTCTGCCCAAGTGGCAGCTGTGTCTGTATCACATCACTAACCATTTCTTTTTTTGTTGCAGTTTTGCCGGAGCCAGGTTTGAACCCACCACCCTCGATATATGGGGCTGGCACCCTACTCACTGAGCCACAGGTACTGCCTGAAATCTCTCATTTCTGGTGATCTCTTCTCCCATCTCTTATAGTTTGTACTGTTTCATCCTTCACTGTTATCTTAGCAGATCAATCTACATGTTTAACGGGGAGTCGGCACCTAATAATCTTTGTTTCTCTTGGGCTGACTTTTGCATTTGATTACCATTGTGAGTATTTCAACTTAGGAGCAAGTACATGTTCATACATATCCTTAATGAGAGCAAATCTATGTCCTAGTCTTTCCGATATTTATGTATCTTCTATGGGAGGTTAGGAGCATTGTTTTAGATGCTGGAGATATAGCAGAGGGAAGATCAGGTACAACTCCTGTTTTCTTGGAATTTGTAAAAAAAAAAAAAGAGAGAAAGAAAACCCACTAAAAACTAGAATTTTTTTTTTTTTTTTGAGACAGAGCCTCCAGCTGTCGCCCTGGGTAGAGTGCTATGGCATCACAGCTCACAGCAACCTCCAACTCCTGGGCTTAAGCGATTCTCTTGCCTCTGACTCCTAAGTAGCTGGGACTATAGGTGCCCACTACAATGCCCAGCTATTTTTTTGGTTACAGCCATCATTGTTTGGCAGGCCTGGGCTGGATTCAAACCCTCCAGCTCAGGTGTATGTGGCTGGTGCCTTAGCCACTTGAGCCACAGGCACCGAGCCATAGAAGAAAATATTTTGAATTAGAGAGTTCCCATGTTCATCTAGTTAAGAAGAAGTAGGAGACAAAGAGCTGACATGTAACTGTTTAGAAACATGACTCCTAAGAGGCTGGAGATAATTTAATATCTCTCCCCCCCCTTTTTCTTCTAGTTAGAAGGGGGAAGATAAAGACTTTTTTATTCATGAAGAATCTGATTACTAAAAAGTGCCTATCAAGCCACTGGTTGAATTTCCATGAAAAAGTGATTAAGCAGGGAATGGAGAAAAAGGTTGATTCCAGGTGAGTGATAAGACTTGACAAAAAAGATAATTGAAATGATGGTCTGTATAAAAGTCTGTAAACATTTTTTTGTGTGAAAATAATACATTAGCAATAAGTATATAAATAAATTTTCTAAACCACTAGTGAAGTAGGAGCTATGAGTTAGGATTTTTTGGTCATTGATATTTTAAGTTTCTCATTTATAAGAAAATACACATTTCATGCATTATGTTATAGTCAAACACCATTTTGAATGTATGGAAATATCTTTCATTAAAATTTTGATTTTGGCCAGAAGTGAGAATGATTTTCCTGAGGTTATGAGTTATATCATCAGGGTTGGCTGGCTCTTGTATGTTTCCCCTGCTTATTGATGGTGGTTGCTTTCAGCCTGTTGTAAAGTTCTTTTGATGCTAAATAGCAAAATCTAACTCTGGCTAGTCTAGGCCAAAGGAAAAAGACAGAGACTGAGGTGTTAGTTCTGTGAACTAACAAGCTTCAGACCCTCGGTGGGCGTATGACTCAGCTGGCCAGCTGTGAGTATCCCATTACCCTGGACATGGCCATTGGTTCAGGGGTGGGCATTTAATCTCATAGGGCCAGAGGCTTTCTCTCTAAGGCAGAAACTGTCATTTAAAGAGAAAAGCCCATCCAATACTGAGAGTGCTATTATAGCAGTTGCAGTCCGCATCATGTAGAGCAATAGGGAGCCTGTGCTGTGGGAGGTAAGCCTGTTAGCACACTCAGAGAAACAGGGAAACCTTCCAATGTTAGGAGACCAGTTCTAGTCCTGGAAACTCTTTCTTACTATCTTTCCAAAGTAAATGAGCTAGGAAATTACCTCTTTGTGCCAAATATCTTCTCCAGTTTAACACTTCACATCTAATATTCACACTTATCTGTATCCAGGGACCTCTCATGTCCTGTTGGGTTTGGCCCTGGCAAGAGATAGAAAGGAGAGAAGAGAATGAGGCTGGGGTATTTATAGCCTTGGCTCTCACCTTGCCAGATACTTTGGGTTGGCTTTTCTCTGAAGTTCACAGCACTTCCTAATGTTTGCTGACTCTCTGTGACTCTCTCCTGCTAGGTTCTGGTAGTTGTTCTATCCCCCTTTTTCCCCATGGGCCTAGAGATGGTACTAACTTAGCTTCTACTTCCTTTGAGTTCCTGCATTGATCCTTGTGGTTCCTCTATACTCAAACCTTTGTACATATGCCATTTTCAAATTATCCTATTTTTAGCATGTCATCTATTTTCCTTGTGACCTTTGAGAGTTTTTATCATGAATGGTATTCAGTTTTGTCAAATAGTTTTTCTGCATCAATTGATGATTATGTGGTTTTTGTTCTTCCATTAATAGGGTATATTACTATACCCTATTTTTAGTTGTTAAACTAGCCTTGTACTTCTGGGATAAAGAAGTCACTTGGTCATAGTGTTTATATGATACGTAGTTTTTATATGCTGTTGGATTTGGTTTGCTAGTATTTTTTGAGAATTTTTGTATCTATAGTCATGAGGATTTTTTTTGTTTGTTTTTTGAGACAGAGTCTATTTATTTATTTATTTATTTATTTATTTTTTTGAGACAGAACCTCAAGCTGTCCCCCTGGGTAGAGTGCTATGGCTTTACTGCTCACAGCAACCTCCAACTCCTGGGCTCAAGCGAGTCTTCTGCCTCTGCCTCCCAAGTAGCTGGGACCACAGGCGCCCGCCACAACGCCCGGCTATTTTTTGGTTGCAGCCATTATTGTTGTTTGGCGGGTCTGGGCTGGATTTGAACCTGTGACCTTAGGTGTATGTGGCTGGCGCCTTAGCTGCTTGAGCCACAGGCACTGAGCCTTGAGACAGAGTCTAAAGGATGTGGTAGCTCATGCCTGTAATCCTAGCACTCTGGAAGCCTGAGTTAGGTGGATTGCCCTGAGCTCACAGGTTTGAGACCAGCCTGAGCAGGAGTGAGACCCTTGCCTCTAAAAATAGCCAGGCATTGTGGCAGATGCCTGTAGTCCTAGGTACTTGGGAGGCTGAGGCAAGAAAATCACTTATGCCCAAGAGTTGGCGGTTGCTGTGAGCTATGATGCCATAGCACTCTACTGAGGGTGACAAACTAAGACTCTATCTCAAAAAAAAAAAAAAAAAGTCTCAAGCTGTCCCCCTAGGTAGAATGACATTGTGTCATCATAGCTCACAGCAACCTCCAACTTTTGGGCTCAAGCCATCTTCTTGCCTCAGTTTTTCTATATTTAGTAGAGATGAGGTCTCACTTTTCCTCAGGCTGGTCTCAAACTCCTGAGGCTCAAGTAATCCACCTGCCTCGGCCTCTCAGAGTGCTAGGATTACAGATGTGAGCCACCATGCCTGGCTTGAATTTTTTTTTTTTTTTTGAGACACAGTCTTAAGCATTCGCCCTGGGTAGAGTGCTATGGTGTTATAGCTCACAGCAACCTCAAACTCTTGGCCTCAAGTGATTCTCTTGCTTTAGCCTGCCAAGTATTTGGGACTATAGGCACCCACCACAAAGCCTGGCTATTTTTTGGTTGCATTTGTCATTGTTGTTTTAGCTGGCCCAGGCCAGGTTTAAACCCACCAGCCTTGGTGTATGTGGCCTGTGCCCTATCCACTTCCACTGAGCTATGGGTGCAACCTTGAATTTTTTTTTTTTTTTGATGATATCTTTGCCTTTGGTGTGATGGTGATACTGGTCTCAAAGCATGAATTTGGTTTTTTGTTTGTTTGTTTTTATTTATTTATTTTTGAGACAGAGCCTTAAGTTATTCCCTTGGGTAGAGTGCCATGGCATCACAGCTCACAACAACCTCCAACTCCTGGGCTCAAGCGAGTCTCCTGCTTCTGCCTCCCAAGTAGCTGGGACCACGGGTGCCCGCCACAATGCCTGGCTATTTTTTGGTTGCAGCCATCATTGTTGTTTGGCGGCCGGCCCGGGCTGGATTCAAACCTGCCACTTTAGGTGTATGTGGCTGGTGCCTTAGCCACTTGAGCCACAGGCACCCAGCCTCAAAGCATGAATTTGGAAGTATTCCTTTCTCCTTTATTTTCTGGAAGAGTTTGTGGAGTATTGTTATTATTTATTTTTAAATGGTTGATACAATTTATTAGTGGAGCCATCTGGACCTGGACTTTTCTTTGTAGGGAAAATATTTTTATTTTGGCCGGGGTTGGGTTTGAACTTGCTACCTGCGGCATATGGGGCCACTGCCCTACCCTTTTGAGCCACAGGCACTGTAGGGAAAATTTTAATTACTAATTTAATTTCTTTACTTGTTAGAGACCTATTCAATTTCTATTTCTTGAGTCAGTATTGGTAATTTGTCTTTTTCGGGAAAATTTTCTTTTCTTTTCTTTTTTTTTTTTTTTTTTTTTTTTGAGAAGAGCCTCAAGCTGTACCCCTGGGTAGAGAGCCGTGGCATCACAGCTCACAGCGACCTCTAACTCCTGGGCTCAAGCGAGTCTCTTGCCTCCGCCTCCCAAGTAGCTGGGACCACAGGCACCCACCACAACGCCTGGCTATATTTTGGTTGCAGCTGTCATTGTTGTTTGGTGGGCCTGAGCTGGAGTTGAACCCGCCACCTTAGGTGTATGTGGCTGGCACCTTAGCCACTTGAGCCACAGGCGCCAAGCCGAGAAAATTTTCTATTTTGCTTCAGTTGTCCAATTTACTAGCATAAAGTTAACTGTATTCACTTATAATTCTTTTGATATATGAAGGATCAGTGGTAATATCCTCTCATTCCTAATTTTGGTGATCTATGTCTTCCCTTTCTTGGTTGATTTTGGTAAAGGTTTATCAATTTTGTTATTGTCTTTTTAAAGCTAATTTGGACTGGGTTGCTATTGCTTACAATTTAGGGTATTAACTAGTATATAGAAGTTATTTTCAAAAGTCTACTGAGCCTTGGGCAAGGTGGGAGCCAGGGCAGTTCAAGGAACCTACTCATCAGAACTGATGGTTCTGATCAGTGCCATCTTCGTGCTTCAGCCCTCAGCAACTCCTATGTAGGTCTTGTGTCAGCTCAAAAATTAGTCTTGGCAGTATGAATCTTGTTGGCCTAGCATGGGTCAGTTTTCTTCCCTTACTCTAATCAGCCTGGGGCTTGGAGGAAGGTCTTGGAGTTCAAGCATAGATGCTAAGATCCTGCCTCTGTTGATAGCGGAAGTTCTTACAGAAGAGGAATCCTGGTAAGCTGAACCAACACCCTGATAGTGTCTATCACATTGTCCACAAAGTGCTCTTCAGGTCTGCCTTATTTCATCTTCTGAAGCAGATAACTGTGGCTTTAATATGAAGCTGTGTGGCCTTTATCTCTGGTATAGGTTCTACAAATACCCCACTTCTTTAGGTTGGGAAGGCTGAGAAGGAAAGGTATTTCCTTTATTTTTTTTCTTTTATACAAACACATGCCATTATGTTAAGAAAAAGTATTTTCTTTAAAAGAATTAAAGTTAAATATAATACAGAAAGGTACATAGAACATATGATTTAATACACCATTCTTTTTTGAGATGGAGCCTCTGGGTACAGTGCCATGGCATCACGCTCACAGCAACCTCCAACTCCTGGGCTCAAGCGAGTCTCCTGCCTCCGCCTCCCAAGTAGCTGGGACCACAGGCGCCTGCCACAACGCCTGGCCATTTTTTGGTTGCAGCCATCATTGTTGTTTGGCGGGCCCGGACTGGGGATTCGAACCCGCCACTTTAGGTGTATGTGGCTGGCGCCTTAGCTGCTTGAGCCACAGGCGCCAAGCCTAATACACCATTTTTAAAGCAAACATGTAACCATCACCCAGGTAAAAAAACCAGTATATTAGCAGTACCAAAGAAGTCTATTTTGTGTATTGTTTCCCAATCACATCCTTTCCTTCTCTTCTGGAGTTAACCACTATCCTACTTATAATGGCAGTTTATTTTTATTCCTACCAATTAGGTGTGCAAACCTAAATAATATAGTTTAGTTTTTCCTTTTTGCTATAAATGGAATCATGTTGTATGTATTCTTTTCTGTCTTAATTCTTTCTTTTAAAGTCTTAGGATTCCTTCATGTTGTGTCGACTTATAGTTTGTTCATTTTCCTTGCTCTACAATACTACATTGTAAGAATATTCCAGTTTGTTTATCCATTCTGCTAATGGGCATTTGGACTGTTTCCAGTTTTTGTTTTTTTGTTTTTTGAGAGAGAGCCTCAAGCTGTCCCTGTGGGTAGAGTGCCGTGGCATCACAGCTCACAGCAACCTCCAACTCCTGGGTTCAAGTGAGTCTTCTGCCTCAGCCTCCCAAGTAGCCGGCTATTTTTTTGTTGCAGCCATCATTGTTGTTTGGCAGGCCCAGGAAGGATTCAAACCCGCCACCTTAGGTGTATGTGGCTGGCGTCTTAGCCACTTGAGCCACAGGTGTCGAGCCCAATGTCAAGATTTTCAAAAGCCCCTGCTTCAATTACATCAATTTTGCCACCACCATCTTCTTCTGCAGGGGTTCCCAGGACAATTATCTTCATGGGTGGAGGCGGTCCAGGGAGACCCTCCAGGGCCCCTTTCACACCCAGGGTGGCTGCTGAGATGAGGTTTGTGGCCACAGGCATGGCTGTTGTCTGGCAGCGCGTAGTACTCGTAGAGGAAGGCCAGGTGCAGCGGGCCTGACACAGCACATGGAGCCCAGCCCCTCAGCTGCTCCCACTCTGCGCAGAAGGCGGTGGGCAGCTGGTAGTGCAGCTGCACCGCCCAGTACGTGGCCGGCAGCTCCTGCTCAAAGAAGTGCGTCAGCATGTGGTGGGCATGGTGCTCCTTGTAGGTCAGCTCCGGTTCACTCCGGTTGGCGTGGCTCAGAGCTCCCAGCCACTCGGCTGCCTCATAGACCAGCTTCGCAGTGTGCAGCTTCGGCAGCTCCAGCTGGGAGACCCCTTGGCACGCGCCTGTCTGCACCACCACTCTTCTGCCGACCCCATGCTGTCCAGGGTGGGAGACTGTCCACTCTGGTCGCAGCTGGCTCTCTAGGCTCTCTTTTATATTCTTTTTTTTTTTTTTGAGACAGAGCCTCAAGCTGTCCCCCTAGGTAGAGTGCCGTGGCATTACAGCTCACAGCAACCTCCAACTCCTGGGCTCTAGCGAGTCTCCTGCCTCTGCCTCCCAAGTAGCTGGGACCACAGGCACCCGCCACCACGCCAGGCTATTTTTTGGTTGCAGCCGTCATTGTTGTTTGGTAGGCCTGGGCTTGGGA
>CAUYTI010028697.1:0-15605 GCA_963575145.1 Galago senegalensis
GCCTATAGCTCAACCGGCTAAGGTGCCAGCCACGTACACCTAAGGTGGCGGGTTCGAATCCCCAGCCCGGACCCGCCAAACAACAATGACGGCTGCAACCAAAAAATAGCCGGGCGTTGTGGTGGGCGCCTGTGGTCCCAGCTACTTGGGAGGCAGAGGAAGGAAACTTGCTTGAGCCCAGGAGTTGGAGGTTGCTGTGAGCTGTAATGCCACGGCACTCTACCCAGGGGGACAGCTTGAGGCTCAAAAAAAAAAAAAAAAGAAAAGAAAAATATGATAAGAGGCTCGGCGTTCGTAGCACAGTGGTTATGGTGCTAGCCACATGCGCCAAGGCTGGCGGGTTCGAACCCAGCCTAGGCCAGATAAACAACAATGACAACTGCAACAACAACAAAAAATAGCGAGGCATTGTGGCGGGCACCTGTAGTCCCAGCTACTTGGGAGGCTGAGGCAAGAGAATTGTTTAAACCCAAGAGTTTGAGTTTCTGTGAGCTGTGATGTTACAGCACTCTAATGAGGGTGACAGAGTGAGAGACTATCTCAAAATAAATAAATAAATAAATAAAATAGACATTTAAAAATATGTATTATAAGAGGTGGGTGGATTGCCTGAGCCCACATGTTCAAAACCAGCCTGAGAGCCAGAGCAAGACCTCATCTCTAAAAATAGCTGGGTGATGTGGTGGGTGCCTGTAGTTCTAGCTATTTGGGAGGCTGAGGCAGGAGAATCACTTAAGCCCAGGAGTTTGAGGTTGCTGTGAACTATGATGCTACGGCACTCTACCAAGGGTGACAAAGTGAGACTCTGTCTCAAAAAACAAAAAGTAATTAGAAATTTGGAAACTTGGCTGGGTTTAATGGCTCACACCTATAATCCTAGCACTCTGGGAGGCCAAGGTAGGAGGATTTCTTGAGCTCAGGAATTTGAGACCAGCCTGAACAAAAGTGGGACTCCCTGGCGGTGCCTGTAGCTCAGTGGGTAGGGCACTGGCCACATAAACCGAGGTCGGTGGGTTCAAACCTGGCCCAGGCCAGCTAAAACAATGACAACTGCAACAAAAAAAATAGCTGGGTGTTGTGGCAGGCGCCTGTAGTCCCAGCTACTTGGGAGGCTGAGGCAAGAGAATCACTTAAGCACAAAGAGTTTGAGGTTGCTATAAGCTGTAATGCCACAGCACACTACCCAGGGCGACAGCTTGAGACACTACCTCAAAAAAAAAAAAAAAGAGTGGGACCCCATTTCTACTAAAAATAGAAAAATTAGCTGGGCATTGTGGTGAGTCCTTATAGTCCCAGCTATTTGGGAGGCTGAGGCAAGAGGATTTCTTTGGTCTAAGGGTTTGAGGTTGCTGTGAACTAGGCTGATGCCATGGCACTCTAGCCTGGGTAACAGTAAGACTTTGTCTCAAACAACAAAACCCCTGGACAAAGGAATACTCCCATGTTACCACAATTAAGATATAAAATATACCTCATATTATATTGAAGCATAGCTTAGACATCCTATAATTTCACCCCTAAATGTTTATTTTTCTATCTTTTCTTTTTTTGAGACAGTCTCACTCTGTCACCCAGGCTACAGTGTTGTGGTGTCATCATAGCTCACAGCAACCTCAAACGCTTGGGCTCAAGCGATCCTCTTGCCTCAGTTTCCTGAGTCTCTGGGGCTACAGGTGCCCACCACAATGCTCAGCTAGTTTTTCTACTTAAAGTAGAGATGGGGTCTCACTCTTGCTCAGGCTGGTCTAGAACTCCTGAACTCAAGCAATCCACCTGTCTCAGCCTCCCACACACCTAAATATTTCAATACATATCTCTTTCTTGTTTCCTTTCTTTCTTTCCTCTTTTCTTTTAGACAGAGTCTTACTCTGTTGTCCTACGTAGAGTGCTGTGGCATCAACATAATTCACAGCAACCTTAAACTCCTTGACTCAAGCGATCCTCTTGCATCAGCCTCCTGAGTAGCTGGGACTACAGGCACTCACCATAACACCTGGCTAATCTTTTTTTTTTTTTTCCCTATATTTTAGACACAGGATCTTGCTCTTGTTCAGGCTGGTCTTAAACTCCTGAGCTCAAGGGATCCCTTGCTTCAACTTCCCAGAGTGCTAGGATTATAGGCATGAGCCACTGAGCCTGGGGTGTATTCCTTTGTCAAAACTATTTGAACTATACACTTAAAATGTACTGAAAATGTTCATTTTGTTATATGTAAATCATCCCTCAGTAAAGTTGATTTTTAAAAAATTGGAGTAGAGGAAGAAATGGGCGGGATAATAATGAAAAAGATTGTTCAGGAGTTGGAGCTGAGTATTAGGTATATGGAGGTTAATTTATAGTCCTCTGTTTACTTTTGTCTAGGTGGAAAATTTCCATAATATAACACTTTTTTTTTTTTTGCAGTTTTTGGCCGGGGCTGGGTTTGAACCCACCACCTCCAGCATATGGGGCCAGTGCCCTACTCCTTTGAGCCACAGGTGCTGCCCAATATAATACTTTTTTGATTGCACGAGGGAAGATGCTATTCCTATTTTATAGATGGGGAAACTAAGGCTTCCCAAGGTTAAGTAACTTGCCCCAAAGTTACACAGCTGATAAAATGATGGGTCTGGATTGTAAACAGACCCATTTGAGTCAGAATTGAAGCTCTTAACCTTAGGTGCAAATTCCAGTGGATGTATTCTAGGGAGTGATGTAGCCCTGCCAATTTAGGAAATTTGAAAGCAAGAAGAGCTAAAACGCAGGCCGGACCAAAGCTGTGGTAGGGTCAAGAAATGGCTTCCTGAGGGACTGGGCTCAGTGGCTCATACCTGTAATCCTAGTACTCTGGGAGGCCAACACCAGTGGATTGTTTGAGCTCAGGAGTTGGAGACTGGCCTGACCAAGTGCGAGAACCATCTATAAAAAAATAGCCAGACATTGGGGCAGGTGCCTGTTGTCCCAGCTACTCCGGAGGCTGAGGCAAGAGGATCTCTTGAGCCCAAGAGTTTGAGGTTGCTGTGAGCTGTGACACCATAGCACTGTACTGAAGTTAATGAAGTGAGACTCTAAGAAAGAAAAAGGGAGGGAGGAAAGAAGGAAGGAAGGGAGGAAGGAAGGAAGGAAAGAAAAAAAAGAAAGAAGGAAGGGAGGGAGAGAGAGAGAGAGAGAAACGAAGGAAGGAAGGAAGGAAGAAAGAAAGGGCTTCCCTCTTTGATTCATTGACACTGAAGGTTAGGCTTATGGTTATGAGCCCAGTATAGGCTTGGGAGCCCACTAGCTAGGTTTGAGTCCTGGCTGTGCCCTTTGCTACCAGCGTGACTTGGGCAAATTGCGTAACTTCTCTCCCTCAATCTCCTCATTTATAACATGGTTATTAATAGGAATATAAAATGGTATAGCGAGTTTGGAAAACAGCTTGGCAGTCTTTTAAAAAAATTAAACATGGATGTACCATATGACCTGGCAGTTCCACTCTTAACTGTCTACTTTAGAATATAACATAAAAGCATATGTCAGCTGGGCTCAGTGATATGCACATATAGTCCCAGCTATTCAGGAGGCTGACTTGGGAGTCAGGAGTTCAAGTCCAACCTGCACAACCCTATCTCTTAGAAAAACCCCAGTAACCAAAGAAAATATGTCTACAAAAAGCTTATACACCAGGGTGGTGCCTGTGGCTCAAAGGAGTAGGGCGCCAGCCCCGTATGCTGGAGGTGGCGGGTTCAAACTCAGCCCTGGCCAAAAACTGCAAAAAAAAAAATTATACACCAAAGTCCATTATTATTCATAATAACCAAAAAGCAAAAAACAAAACATGATTGGATAAACAAAATGTGGTATACTACTCAGCAATAAAAAGGAACAGATTGCTGCTGGGCTCAGTGGCTCATGCCTGTAACCCTCACACTCTGGGAGACCAAGGCAGGTGGATTGTTTGAACTCAGGAGTTCCAGACCAGCCTGAGCCAGAGTGAGACCCTGTCTCTGCAAATAGCGGGGCACTATGGCCTGTAGTCCTAGCTCCTTGGGAGGTTGAGGCAAAAGAATCATTTGAGCCCAAGAGTTTTAGGTTGCTGTGAGACTCCATGGCACTCTACTGAGGGTGACAAAGTGAGACTCTGTCTCAAAAAAAAAAAAAAAAAAGAACAGATTCGTTAATATGCTACAACATGGATAAACTCAAAAACATTATGTTTTTGAGAAAGAAGTCAGATGCAAAAGACCGTGATTCCATTTATTTGAAATGTCCAGAAAAAGGAGCTCTATAGAGACAGGAAGTAGATTAGTCACCAAGGGTTAGGCAAGTGGGGATAAGAAATGTTCCGGCCCCAGTGTGGTGGCTCACACCTGTAGTTCCAGCACTCTGGGAGGCTAAGGTGGGAGGATTGCCTGAGCTCAGGAGTTGGAGACCAGCCTGAGCAAGAGGGAGACCCTATCGCTACCAAATATAGAAAAAAATAGCCAGGCATTGTGGTGCAAACCTATAGTCCCAACTACTCAGGAGGCTGAGGCAAGAGCATCACTTGAGCCCAAGAGTTTGAGGTTGCTGTGAGCTATGATGACATCATGGCACTCCAGCCTGGGTGACAGAGTGCGTCTCTGTCTCAAAAAAAAAAAAAAAAAAAAAAGAAAGAAAGAAAGAAAAGAGAAAGAAAAAAAGAAATGTTTTAAATTTAGATTATGATAATGGTTGTATAACTTTGTAAATTTATTAAAGATCATTGAATTGGATACTTAAATGGGTTATGTGTAGTGTGTACATTTAAAAAAATAGTGTCTCTCATAGGATTGTTATGGGGATAAAGTGACATAGGGTTGGAACAGAGGTTGGCATGGGGTAAATGTTACAGAGGTTATTACAGGGCTGGACATATGGAAGATAGTTCCCTGTGATCCTTCCTGGGGGAATGGGCAGTTGGGCAGTTTCCCTGCTTCAAAATCCTTGAATGTAGTCCTTACTGCCATGGGCGAGACTTGAATAGGCCAAGGAAGGGGAAGGGCTGGTCCTGAGGGGCCCTTTCTATCCATTATTCCAGCATTATTGGATCTAGCTTTGTCCCTCTTTGCCTCCTATGGGGAAGAGGAGAGGTTCCCCAGAAGGATGTTGCCGCCCTCATCTCTTAAACTGAGGACGGGGTCGAGTGTCCTCTGCTGTAGGCAATGGGAATTGCAACAACTGGGCCAACCCACATGAGTAATGGTGACCACTCACATCATATGTCAACCTTCTTGACAGATATTGTCTGCTTTTCACTGATAGGGACAGTGAGACTCAGAGGGTCTAGGTGACCAGCCCAGGGTTGCACATCTGGCATGCCCCAGTCCAAGGCTTCCGAAAAGGTGGTGGAGTGACCCTGGGTCCTTTCATCTGGAGAGATGTTCACACCAACCCTTATTGTCTGTGAAGTACATCCCACTGGCTATCTATATTCTGAGGGAAGAAGGAGGGGAAGAAGAGAAAATGGAAGGCAGAAGGAAAGATCCTCAATATTAATGACTCCTCAATAAATCCCCTCAACTCACATGCAGGATGGGGGGTGGCAGCTTTTGGAGTCCGAGAAAGAAGATACCCTTGATCTGCACCGTTGTGTGATATTCATTCATACATTCATTCTGAAAATTTCATGGGTTTTCTCTCCTGTATTGATGGTGTCCTCAGCAGGGGAATACAAATAGGAATTCAACTCCAGGGCAGTGATTTTTTTCGACCAGTGTGCCTGGAAATTTTTAAGAGCATTAATTAAATTATTTTTGGAAGAAGTTTCGGGCACAGTAAATATATTCTTTTTTCTACTCTCTCTCTTTTTTGATCAACATCATTTAAGTGTTCGCGGAAGTTTAACTATAGGTTCAAGTGTACCGTGAGTTAAAAAAGGTTGAAAAACACTGCTCTAGGTAATAAAAGGAGTCCACATCCCTGAAGAGGGGGCCCAGCCTCTCTCCCCAGGCATCTGAGCTGGGAAGAGGATGGACTGAAGAAGAAACCCTTCAGCCCACAGCAGACGAAATCTGGCACTGCTGTCTCAGGGTTAGAGTCCTCAGCACCATCCCCTAGAAGAGATAATCCTTCCAAAACTTTCCTCACAGGTGTGTATGTATATGTATATGTGTGTGTGTGTGTAGGGTGGGGTCAAGGCTCTTGGGGAAATTATGATCTGGGGAGTGGCAGCACCTCAGGACTGTCCTACCCCAACTCCATAACAATTGCGCTGAAGAGCTCTTCTGCATAATTTCTTAGGGAGTGCTTTGAGCAATAGGATAGCACACTCCCTTCTCTAGCCTCCCCTCAGGGCTCTACCTGTGGTCTCTGCAAGTGGGTGAGGCAGACCTTCCTTATCCCTTTCCCTCCAGATGTTATCTGATGACTTATAGGAAAACAATGCTTCTATTATCACTGTCCAGAGAGCCAGCACGCAAGCTATCCCTGACCACTTGTCCCTGACCTCAGAAGGAGATATTTTTCTCTCTGGCCCTCCTAGCACCCTCCTATGCCTTTACTCCATGCCACCTACAATCTCTGTATTTCTACAGATGGGAAACAGCCATATTCCAAAACCTGATTTTTATCATGAGAAAAATATCCTAGGGATACATTCATTCACTTTCTCATTAATTCATTATTCATTCACAGATATTAATTTAGCACCTATTATGCTTTGGTCACTGACCCAGGTCACTTGATGCAGTAATGATCAAGACAAAGTCCTTTACACATACTTCACATACAGTGATATGCTGGTAGATGGTTAACAATCAACTCCGATTTGTAGCATAGCCTATTTCCATGGTATATATACTCCCACCCTGGACAAATTTGAAGCTACCAATGTGAAGTCTCTTGGCTCACAAATTTCCTGAAAATTAAAGGGTCTTACAAGCCAGTACAAACCTCCTCCAACACACCAGTGCATATGGAGAGCAATTATTTGGGATATTTTGCTTCCAGTTTCTCCATGGGTTCTCCGAAAGGGACAAGTGAAGTCTAAGAAATCTGAAGAATTTTCAAACACACTGTAAGAAATAAAATCAGATTAGCTTCTAAATAAAAAAAGACAAAGTCCTCATTAACTCATTTCCAGAACGGTAGGAGAGACAGACACTAAAGAATAAAACTGCATCCACTGACTTTCTGGTAAAGTAAGCTATGCAGATACTAACGAAGGGTGAGATGATAAGAACGTGC
Source organism: Galago senegalensis (assembly GCA_963575145.1). Classification (NCBI taxonomy): domain Eukaryota; kingdom Metazoa; phylum Chordata; class Mammalia; order Primates; family Galagidae; genus Galago; species Galago senegalensis. The sequence continues at coordinate 7,165 of CAUYTI010028697.1, forward strand.
TGGAGGGGTGTGTGCTGCATTATTAGGATTTTATGTGGGAATTCACTTTTTCTTTGCTTTTCCTAGGGAAGATAAAAGTGAAGGTCTGTGGGTCCTCTCCTCTGGCCTCTACAACACATTTTGGCACCTCAAGTCTCAGAGGGCAGAGTCCTGGAGTTTGGGAGTGGGGGCGGCTGCAGAGCCAACCCCTCAGAATTTAGTTACGATGTGGGTGTTTAGTTCATCAGAGAAATGACAATAGGCACTGAGAAAGCCTATTTGTCACCTTCCGTGAGTGTAATAATACTTCTCCCCTCCAAATTGATTTTTTCCTTTGTTCTTCTTGCCCTGAATTCCTAAGTACTTATTCTACTGACATTTTTGGAGCCAGCTGTGGCCAGGCACTCTTCTAGGGGCAGGGAACAGATAGGGAAGGAAAATTTTCAGCCCGCAGGAGTCCCTGTTGCGCAAAGCCAGTCAACAGCCATCGATTCATTTTATTTTTGCCCTCGGCATCGTTTTTGAGATCCATCTATGTTGATTCACGCCGCTCTTTTAGCTCCAAGAGGACAGATATGAACAGTCCCATTTTACAGATGCAGAAACTATGACTGCTCAGTGAAAAATGTGCTCTGCAAACACTAAATCGCAACACGCCACCGGGCCACGTGCAGCGGCGCATTCGGCCCCTAGCGATCCCACCCGCGCACACTCCCTCCCTAGCTACCTCCCAGCCACCGCTGCTCCGGGTCCACGTGTGTGTGTCTGTGTGCGGAATGGGGACGGGGGCGGTGCCGCCGGAGGGGTGGGGTCGGGCCAACGTCACCGGCAGCGCTGCCCAATCAGCGGCGGGCTCGCGGCCCGGGCGCTGGTATTGGGGCAGCTAGGGGGCAGTTCTCTATAACGCGGTCTCTGGGAGCCAGCGGGGAAGAAAGAAGCCGAGCGGGCGGAAGGCGCCCTCCCCGCCGCCTGGGCCCGGGCACCGGGTGCCGGGCCCCGGGTCCTTCCCGCCTCCCGCAGCTGCCGGCCGCTTTGTTTTCCCCGCCTTTGCGTTTCGGGCGACTCGAGAGGGGCTCCTGCTGGGGCTTCGCAGGGGAACGCGGCGGCAGGAAGGGCGGCCGACCGCGCCGGGACACGCAGGGACCCAGGAGTCCGGCCGCCAGGAGGGCCGCGTGACGAGATCGAAGAGGGAGCCAGTGCTCTGCGGCCCTGGGTTGCGGGTCGGGGGCGCCCGTGAGCAGAGACCTCCCCGTTGAGGGGGGGCGATGTTCCCCTCGCCCGTGGGCTTTTCGGGCAGCCAGGGCATTCCGCCGTTGGGACTGGGGCCCCCTCAGTGGGCATCACCTCAGGCTGCTCCATGGAGACTCTGTGCCCCGCTTCCCGCCTGGCAGTGCCGACGTCCCCACGAGGGTCGCCCTGCTCCCCCACACCCCGGAAGCCGCGTCGGGGGACCCAGGAGTTCTCTCCGCTATGCTTGCGTGCCCTTGCCTTCTGTGCCCTCGCCAAACCTCGGGCGTCCTCTCTGGGCCTGGGGCCTGGGGAGGTGGAGGCGCGGGCCCCAGTGCTGCTGGGCCCTCGCGCCCCCCTGTGCACTGGTGGCTGGGCCCCGGATGGCCTGAAGCGCATTGAGGGACAGGTTGGGCCGTCCAGCGATCCGAACTCCCCAGCCAGCAAGGATGCCGACGTCGCAGTATACCCGGGCGCGGGAGAGGAGGAAGAGGGCGGAGGCAGTTTCTCGCACTTAGGCGTTAGCTCCTGTGCACCTCCGGGCCGCTGCCCCGCGCCCCGGCGCCCACGGGAATCAACGACCAGCTTCGCCTCGGCCCCGCCTAGGCCACCCCCGGGGCTTGAGTTCCAGCCTGGCCCAGCTGCCAGTCCGCCTCAGGAGCCCAGTTCCCGGCCTCAGTCGCCACCTGTGGGCCTCTCCACTGAGCCCGCGGGTCCTGGGGTGCCGCCGGAGCGGTCTGTGCGGGACCAGACAGTCGCAGTGGATGGAAACCCCCCGCCAGCCACCCGCGAGGCACCGTCCGCCAACCCCTCGACGGCCAGCACAGCTCCGGCCACGCCGGGCGATCTCCGCCAGGAACATTTCGATCGTCTGATCCGCCGGTCGAAACTTTGGTGTTATGCGAAGGGCTTTGCCCTGGACACTCCTAGCTTGCGCCGGGGGCCTGAGAGGCTATCAGCTAAAGGGCCGCCCCGGGGAGCCGCCAAGAAACGTCGGCGGCCCGCGCCGCCTCAGCGCAGTGCGCAGATCCGCCGTCCTGCACCGACGCTCCCCACCTCGAGCACCTTCAGCCTCCTCGACTGCTTCCCCTGCCCCCCGGCCCTGGTGGTGGGAGAGGACGGAGACTTAGGGCCCGCATCCTCGCTTCGCCTCCAAGGAGACTCTAAGCCTCCGCCTGCCCATCCGCTGTGGAGGTGGCAGATCGGAGGTCCTGCTGTCCCTGAGCCCCCTGGCCTCAAGTTCTGGGGGATCAACATGGAGGAAATCTGAACTTTGGACCTCTTCCTTAAGGGGGAAAAATTGGGGCCATGGCCAAATTGTGGGCTCAGGGAGAGAGCCCCGTTCCTCACATTTGCCTGTCCCCTTCCTTTTTGGGCTGCGGATAGAGGGCCCTCAAATGACAGTGATCTTCAAGCACCTAATTGGTCGGGGTGACATTCTCTCCCCCTCATCCTTTGCAGAGGAACCTAGGGCTGGAGATGGGAGAAGGCTTAACCGAAAAAAAGCTGAATGACACAGATTCCATTCCCTCCCCTCTTCCAACTTGGAAATCTGGGGCAGGGCCTTCACCCCAGTGGTGGTAATGGAGGCTACCACTCAAAGACCAAAGTGGGGGGGGGGAGGAGAGACCTCTGTGATGGACAAACCGGTTGTTTCTGTGTCTATGGGAGCTTGGGGATGTGGGGGCTGTGGTGGGGGTAGGGAGGTGATTGGCAGCTCCCTGGGGGTATCCCCACCCCCACCGTCCAGGCCTTTAACCCTTTACTGTCCTCAGGCCTGCCTTCCCTATTGCTCTTAGCACCACCTGAGCCTTAATGGGGGAGGGAGAAGTTTGGGCAAGGGGAAGATCAATCCTTTACTGTTCCCTTCCTAGGCCCCCTCAGTTCAAGTGACCTCTAATTGGTGAGATCTTCAGTCTCAGTCACTAACCTTTCCTTTTTGTCCAGTTTCAGAGGCCCTTCAATTTTCCCTGTTTGCTTTCAGTTTATAAGGTTTGGTGGGGAAAAGAGACCCCCTCCGCCAGTTTACTCCTCACTGTTAAGGATCTTCTACCCAGAAAGTGCAGACTTTGCCTGGGGAAGGGACAAGAAACTGTCCCAGGGAAAGTAATGGAAGGTAGAAGAAATCAATAAAATCAGACCAAACGAGTTGCCTTTCGAGGTCCTCTCCACCGATTTATGGATGGGAGGGGATGGAGGTAGACGGCAGGCCTGAGTCCATTCTTTGGACACCCAAACTCCGCTCCCTTAAAGGATGGAGACAAAACAAGCTGTTCTTTGCAGAGGGAGAAAATGAAAAGGCTCTTGGCCCAACTGCAAATGGTCCACCGGGGTTTGAAGAGGCGAAGTTTGAGTTGGGATGAAACCTGGGTAGAAGTACCTTCATTTTCCCTCCCACCCCCCAGCTTTAGTCATTGCAGGAGTTGTCAGGGATCTGACCGATCGGAAGGGGGCAGGGCCAGGAGATTAGGTTTGGGGTCAGAGGTTCTGTTTTCTAGGGAAGGGGAGAGATAGGCCTGAATCACACCCTCAGCCCCTCAGGCTAGGAGGATCCCCTGGAGTCAGAGAGGGGTTGCAATCACTTTCTCTTCCACCCAGGTGAGGTCTGGGGAGGTTAGGTCTTAGGGAAGTTCCAAGTTGAGGTGTGAAGTGAAGCTGGGAGGGTTTGGATCTGCTTGAGGGACCCAGTGACTCTTCTGTGTGCACTAGTGAATAGCATTCCCTCTTTCCCTTAAAACGGGGCGAGGGAGGAACAATTCCCACGTACTATGCTGGGGAAGGACTTGTCTCCTTTTCTGTGAAAATGCCTTGTAAAAAGTTGTTATTGTTTGCATAGAGCAGATTCTTGAGAAAAACTGTTTTGGACCACAAAAGTTTTGTTTGTTTTAAAAGCTGTCTCCTTTCATTTTTCTTTCCCTGGGAGTGGGGGTGGGGTGGGTGGGCGTGGGGTGGGCTTCGCTCTCTTTTTCCTTAACATCTGGCCTTTGTGAACCCTGCTGACCTCCCCTCCCCCCTCCAGCTGTGTTGAGGGGAGGAGGAAGGAGGGATGGGAGAGAGCCTTCCATCCCGTGCTCAGGGGTATCAGTCTTATCTTACTCCCCCAAGAATAGAGAAGGGGAAGAAGAAAGTAGATAAGGAGTAGGGAGAGGATCGTCATGAAAAAGGGGTGATGTTTTCCAGGAGAAAATTGGGAAAGGCAGACAGACTCCCTGTTTTTAAAAAGCCCCTTGCTTTTAGTAATATGCTCCATGTCAACTTTGGCCCTTTCGACCTGCTTGCAGTTGAGCCCAGGATGACGATGTGAGTGCCGGGCAGAGGAGGAAGGGGTGGTGGGCTTGAAGTACTTTCTTTCAGCAGACTCTTCTCTGTGGAGCAGGAGATGATGCCGTTTATTTGGCTTCCTCCCTGTACCACCCCCTACACCCCTATACAAGTGAAAGGGTTAAACCTCAACCTGGAAGGAGGTGGGGCAGTGAGTTAAAAAACATACCTCTTGGCCAGACTTAGAAGTCTCCTTGCCGAGTGAGGTTTAGTTCGGGATACTTTCAGGACTGTCAGCATCCCAAGAAACTTCCTAGTCAGGTACGGGAAACTATGCTCTTTTCCTACGATCACCTCAACAGATTACCACACATTTAGTGGTTTAAATAAAATAGGAAGTTTATTCCCTCAGAATTGTGAAGGCCATAAATCCAAATTAAGGGCTGTGCTCGCTTTGTTTTCCTCTCCCAGGTCTGCCTCTTGCACCCCCAGGGTCCTGTCTCTTTTCCCTCCAATGCCTCTCCTGTGCTCTGATCCCATATCTCCACATGGATGCCGCCGAACTTCTATGGGAAGTTTCCTTCCTTACCTCTTCCAGCTTCGTGGCTTGTGGCTACAGATTTCCAATCTCTTCCTATTTCTTCTTGTCTGTCTCTTGGAAGGACACGTATTATGGCTTTAGGGCCCACCTGATAATCCAGGATGCTCTCTTCTTGACTTCTTTAATTATATTTACAAAAATCCTTTTTGCAAATAAGGTTATATTCACAGTTCTTGGGTGGGGGTGGGAGTGGGGATCTGGACATGGACGGATCTTTTTGGCTTTCACCATTCAGCCCACCACAGAAAATAAATCCCAAAAAGAAGAAACTTGCCTAGACTTTCCTGAGCCTTCAGGGTTGGTCCCTCTAGAGCAGTGGTTCTCAACCTTCCTAATGCCGCAGCCCTTTAATACAGTTCCTGTGGGTCGCGACCCACAGGTTGAGAACCGCTGCTCTAGAGCCAGGGCAAGTTGTCCTCAAAAGGGAAAAGCCTGGGGAAGGGGAGAATCTGACCCTTGCTTCTCCCCAGCTCACTCTGAGGAAGCTGTAACCCCTTAAGAGTGTCTGAGGAAGCTCCTCTCCCAGCCTTCCTAGGCTTTCTTGATTTCTCTAGGACTTGGAAAGGGCCCTACTTCCACCCTTCCCCTCTATCCACCAGCCACTGCTGTTTGTTAGGGATGTGGAGGTTGCAGGGTCTTAGTTTTTGACTGGGTCTCTAAGTTCTCTTACTGGGTCATCTCTTTTCCTTTAGTCTCAGAGAGTCTCTTCGTCATTGGCTTCTGAGTTTCTGCCCATCCTCATCAGGGTCTCATATAGGACTCTGAGTGTGAGCGCTCACTTGCTTGCCCAAGTCCAGCCCACTTACCATGTCCTCCCTCCTCCTGGGAGCCTCAGCCCCTCTGCCTCTTGACCCTTAACTCTTTATAGCCTGATCTCTGCCTCTGAAAGTGACAACCCCAAACACAAATTCAACTGTGGTTCTCCCTGCCCCATCCGCCCCTGGCCTCCTCCGTGGCCTGAGACACTACGAGGCACTCATGAAGGCCTCTTAGTCTTCTCTCCCCAAAGGTCTTTCCTTTGTCTTCTGTCTCCTCTTCTTCACTCTGTCTTCAAGAAACTTTAAAAAGAGGGAGCCCAATGAAGTCCAGGTGACACCTGCCCTCTGCCCCATCTCCCCCTGGACTCCCTTTGTTTTCCTCTCCCAGGCCTGCCTCTGGCATCCTCAGGGTCCTGTCTCTTCTCCTTCCAATGCCTCTTCTGTGCTTTGATCCCGTATCTCCACCTGGATGCCAGCAACTCATAGCTCTGTGTTGAAAACCAAACTCATTGTCCCTGCCCACCCCACCCCCCCATATCAGTCTCCCTGGTCAATTCTACATTCTGGTCATAGCTCTATCTTACTCTCCATTACCATCTGGAGATTTAGTACCCTGAGTTTTCAGCTGGGTCCTCCTATTTGATCTAGTTTCAAACCTCCCATGCCTCTCTCCTCCCCAGTATCTCTAGCATTCATAACCTGCTCTGCCTCCTGGTGCAGTGCCCACTACCTCTAGACTCCTTACTGCAGAAACCACCTAATTAATTTCTGGTTTTCCTCTGATCCCCTCAGATCAAGTTGCCTTCTTGTTCAGTGGGTCCCCTGATTTTATTAAATGCAACCTCCTTGGCCCATCTTTTGGGGCCCTCTTCGATCAGGCCTCATGCCCCTTTCCTCACTTTATATACCCTGTGGCCTGCCATGCTGGAATGCACTGCCTCTCCCAGCCTCTGCATCTTTACCTTCATTCTCCAAAGCCCATTTGAAATGCCATCTCTTCCATGAAGTTTTCTTTGATTCCTCCAGCTGGAGGTACCACCTCTAGACCCTCTTCTCTCCTCTGTGTCTGGGAGAGACTGTGGAACAGGGAGGGAGAGTGTGGCCCTGGAGCCAAACACTTCTGCTCCCCTCTATGGAAAGTGCTGTCAGTGTGCTCATGGCAGAATCTGTCTGACCTTAAGCCTTTGTTTTATGGCCTCAGAGTTAACCCAGCGTCTTTGACACATAACAGGCACTTCAAAATCACTCCTGTAATTGTCTTACTCCTGAGAAGACCTCGTCCAGTGTGCCAAGTCCTCCTACAAAGTATTTAGATTTTAATTTAAGATAGAAAGTTAGGGTATTAATAACAAAGTTATAATTATTTGTTGATTTTTTCTCAAACATGTATCTCTCACTTCATTTTTTAAGGTCCTGGATCGGTGCCCTGTGCACAGCAGTCACTTAATGAATACTTGTCCAAGGCGGAGTGAATATTTTTAAAAGCTTATTTTGAAGTAAGCAGCATGGAGAGTGACCCGTGGCCAGAATGCAGTTCTGGAGCTTGTCCACTAGATGCTGCTGTCTGCTCGCACCAGAGGAGGAAGATCAGTGGTGAAGAGTGGGTGGGGAAGGGATTAGTGTTCCCAAGCAATTGAATGCCCCTGGTGCTGGGTCCTGTGCTAAAACCTGAGGGGGATTGTGCAAGATGTGGTCCCCATACATGGGAGACTTCAGGCAGGTGTCAGGTGCTTTGCATGTATTATTTTGCTTTCATAAGGATAGATAGGTATTATTATCTATTTAACAGATGAGGAAATGGGGCTCAGGGGGGTTAATTGACTTGCCTGAGGTCACACAGCCAGTGGAGGGGCAAAGTTTAGGTCTGTTCTGTATGACCAGTTTTCCCCTAAGAGCGAGAATGGAACTTACTTGGAGCCTGGCATTGTTCTAAGTGCTTTGTGCTTAGTTGATTTTTTTTTTTTTTTTGGCATTTTTTTGGCCAGGTCTGGGTTTGAACCTGCCACCTCCAGTATATGGGACCAGTGCCCTACTCCTCTGAGCCACAACTAAGCCTCCCCTTAGTTGATTATTTAATACTATTTAACACTATGAAGTGGGTACTATCATTTTTGCAGATGAAGAAACTGAGGTACACAGAGGTTAAGCCCCTACAGTTACAGAATTGTGCCCTTTGAGTTCGGGCTCTTAACCAACTGCTACCATGTTTCACTGCTCCAGCAACAACCAGTCATGGGGCAGAGTAGCCCCCATCAATATTTGGAGGTCACAGAGCTCTGTGCCAGAGACTCAAGGACACACAGCCTGCCTCTGAGGTGCTTACAGCAGCACAGGGAACATAGGACCGCAGTCTCTTCCTGAGGGTGGACTCTCTGGAGATGTGCAGAGCAACTCTAGCTAAGAGTGGTTTACCCTCTCTGAGCCTCCGCATCACCACCTAAAATCCAGGAACTCTATAGCAGTAAGTGACTCTCAGACACAGGAGATCAGTTATCCATGGTGATTTATTACAAAACTATAGCACTTTATTTGTTTTTGTTTTTTGCAGTTTATGGCCGGGGCTGGGTTTGAACCCGCCACCTCCAGCATATGGGGCCGGCGCCCTACTCCTTTGA
>CAUYTI010028700.1:0-27028 GCA_963575145.1 Galago senegalensis
CCTGTGGTCCCAGCTACTTGGGAGGCTGAGGCAGGAGACTTGCTTGAGCCCAGGAGTTGGAGGTTGCTGTGAGCGTGATGCCATGGCACTCTACCCAGGGGGACAGCTTGAGGCTCTGTCTCAAAAAAAAAAAAAAAAAAATTTAGATCCTGGGAAGCACCTTTGGCTCAAGGATTAGGGTGCCAGCCCCATATATCAGAGATCGCAGGTTTAAACCTGGCCCTGGCCAAAACCTGCAATAACAACAAAGAAAAATTTAAATCCTTGGGGTGGCGCCTGTGGCTCAAGGGAGTAGGGTGCCAGAGGTGGTGGGTTCAAACTCAGCCCTGGCCAAAAACTGCAAAAAAAAGAGAAAAATTTAGATCCTTAAGCCAGATATGGTGGCTCACGCCTGTAATTCCAGCACTCTGGGAGGCCAAGGCAGGTGGATTGCCTGAGCTCATAGATTTGAGATCAGTCTGAGCCAGAGAGAGACCCCACCTCTAAAAAAAATAGCTGGGTATTGTGGTAGGTGCCTGTAGTCTCAGCTACTTAGGAGGCTGAAGCAAGAGAGCTTGAGCACAAGAGTTTGAGGCTGCTGTGAGCTATGACACCACAGCACTCTACCACGGGTAACAGTGAGACTGTCTCAAAATAAAACAAAAAAAATGTAGATCTTTAATCATTAGTGTTTCTCAAATTTCAAACTAGTAGTGTCCTTTCGTAGGGAAAAAAATAATCCACAATACCTCAGGCTTAATAATATATTTTTATTGTACCAAATAAAATATATATTTTATATTTGTACCAATTTAAAAATAGGTATATATTCTTATGCTTATAGTTCTCAAACAACAATAAAAGCTAAAACATTTATAATTTAAATTACAAGAACAGAACCAATAAAATATATAACAAATGATCCTATATTATGCAAATTAAAAGAAAAATGTATTGTTCAAAAGAAATAAATCATAAATATTTGTTTTAATGGCAAAAAGCTATAGTTTCAGATCCTGTTTCAATGTTTTTATTACTTAATAATGTTGAGAATGCTTGTTCGCAAAAGTATCTTACTCAAATTGGTAATGATAAAAAAAATTAAAGTTTTCTTTCCTCTTATAAGGTAATTAGAACAGAGTATTTTTTTTATTAAGATAGATTCTTATTATGTTGCCCTCAGTAGAGGGCCATGGCATCACAGCTCACAGCAACCTCAAACTCTTGGGCTTAAGGGATTCTCTTGCCTCTTCAGCCTCCCAAGTAGCCAGGTCTACAGGCACCTGGCACAATGCCTGGCTATTTTCTCGTTGCTATCATCATTGTTGTTTAGCTGGCCTGGGCTAGGTTTGAACCCGCCAGCCTCGGTGCATGTGGCTGGCGCCATAACCACTGTGCTCCATGGCACTAAGCCTAGGACAGAGTATTAACCAAATTTGTCAAATGGCAGTTTTCTTTCTTTCTTTCTTTTTTTTTTTTGAGACAGAGCCTCAAGCTGTCCCCCTGGGTAGAGTGCCATGGCATCTCGCTCATAGTAACCTCCAACTCCTGGGCTCAAGAAAGTCTCCTGCCTCAGCCTCCCAAGTAGCTGGGACTATAGGCGCCCCGCCACAACGCCTGGCCATTTTTTTGGTTGCAGCCATCATTGTTGTTTGGCGGGGCCCGGGCTGGGGATTCGAACCCGCCACCTTAGGTGTATGTGGCTGGCGCCTTAGCCGCTTGAGCCACAGGTGCCGAGCCTCTTTTTTTTTTTTTTGAGACAGAGCCTCAAGCTGTCACCCTAGGTAGAGTGCCAGTGTATCACAGAGCTCACAGCAACCTCCAACTCTTGGGCTTAAGTGATTCTCTTGCTTCAGCCTCCCAAGTAGCTGGGATTACAGGCGCCCGCCACAATGCCCAGCTATTTTTTGGTTGTAGTTATTGTTGTTTGGCAGGCCTGGGCTGGATTCAAACCCGCAAGCTTCTGGTGTATGTGGCTGGCGCCTTAGCTGCTTGAGCTACAGGTGCCAAGCCAAATGGTAGTTTTCAAATGCCAATTTTAAGAAGGTGTACTGGTTCAGCGCCTGTGGCTCAAGTGGTTAAGGTGCCGGTCATACACACCTGAGGTGGCAGGTTCAAATCCAGCCCGGGCCGCCAAACAATGAAAAATGCAACCAAAAAAAAAATAGCTGGGCATTGTGGTGGGTGCCTGTAGTCCCAGCTACTTGGGAGGTAGAGGCAGGAGACTCGCTTGAACCCAGGAGTTGGAGGTTGCTGTGAGCTGTGATGCCAGAGCACTCTACCCAGGGTGACAGCTTAAGGCTCTGTCTTAGGGGGGAAAAAAAAAAAAAGAAGGCATACTACATTTATAGGCAGGGAAAATTAATAATTGCCTTTATTAAAAATATGCATTAATGACTATTAAATCCAATTAGTTTTAGATTTGGAATAAAAATATGCTTTGCTATTTATTTGCTATTATACTTATTGCTAATGAACTGTTTCAAGTTACTCTGCCTTTTAACACATTAGTTATTGACTATTATGGTACATATTTTTTTCTGAGTTATTTAAGACCCCCAAACCAAATCAAATATATTATGTGTACAACAACAGCACACCATCATTTTTCTCATCTTCACATAATCTGTGTTCTGAAGCTTTAACAGTTTTATTTTTTTTCAGATCAGATTTTAATTTTGAATACTTAACACTATTGTTGATGTGCATTTCACTTTCTTCATGTTTACTAAGAATATGTGATAAATGCTGCCAATCTCTGCACCCATGCTCATTTTTCAGTTGATTTTTTCCTTCCCCAAAGAGCTTACAATGTAGACAAAACACAGAATCTTTTGAGGTTGAATAAAGTAACCAGGATCTAATGGTTTTTTCACCATTTGGAAGAATGCGTGTATAATAAGTTTCTGAAAACTTCCTCCCTGTATTGTCTTTGGGAAAGTTAAAATTTCTTACTTGAGGTGGATCGTTTTCAACAAGAGTGTCACGCTGTTTAGTATCCAAAACTCGGGGCCATGTACCTGGATCTGCAGAAAGCACAACTGGTATAATGGAGTCTTCTGATCTTTTCGCTTCCAGTTGCTCTTGAAATTTATCAGCTATGGTTGACATAGAACAAGGTGATAAACTCATGTTCTCTTTGATCAGTAATGTATCTGTACTACATTCTGTAGAAATCTGTAGCTCTGAAGTCTTTCCCTTTTTTTCTGGTAGTCCCTCTATTTTTTCTGAAAGTGTACCTGACCATCCATATAATTGTCTTTCATTTTCTTCTCTAACATTAGCATTTCTTTTTCTATTTTCTGATGGTGATAATTTCTCTGATTGTGTTTCCATCATCTGGGGAAAAATAGGATAAATTACAATTTTATTTTAGGATTGTTAAAAATTTATTTTTTTTTTGTAGTTTTTGGTCAGGGCTGGGTTTGAACCCGCCACCTCTGGTATATGGGGCTGGTGCCCTACTCCTTTGAGCCACAGGCGCTGCCCAGGATTGTTAAAATTAAAAAAAAAATCATTTATATATAAATCCCCAATAAGTACATGAAAAGATGCTCATTAGCCATCAAAGACATGCAAATCAAGATGAGAATGACACACCACTTCACACCCACTAGGATGACTATAAGTAGATAATGACAACTGGTCTCATGACCCACAGGAACTGTATTAAAGACACATGGCCTTAGGAAGGTTGAGAACCACTGGTTTAGATACTGACAACTTTTGGCAAAGACTGGAACCTCTGTAAGATGATGGTAGGAATGCAAAATAGTGTAGCTGCTTTGGAAAACCATTTGGCAGTTTCTAAAGTTTAAATACTATTACCATATGATACAGTAATTCCAGTCTACAGCATATACCCAAGATAAATTAAAATACATCTCCACACAAAAACTTAAACACAAATGTTAAAAAATTTTAAAAAAATGGGCAGAAGACATGAACAGACAAAACATAAAAAGGGAACATTAGTTATCAGGGAAACGGAAATGATGAGATCACAATGAGATCATTTTATGATTACAATGGCTTAAATCAAAACAGACAACACCAAATTTTGAAATGACTGGAACAATCAAGTTCTTAGTTGGAATATAAAAATGGTACAGAAGAAAAATTACTCTTGTAACTTCCGCAAACAATAAACGTTTAAACAAACTTACAACAATCAATAGATTTCAATACTTGAGATCAGACAGCTCAATGACAGAATAAAAAGATGGAACTAACTGAGGTTCTAACATAAATGTGGTTAATGTAAGCTAACAGGGTCAAGGTACTGATACTTCATCACTTAAGTCATTAGAAACAGTTACCTGTTTATATTTGTTAACACAACTTTGGCAGCAAAATCTCTTCTGCTGGCCTTCAATCATCAGGATGTTGTTCCCAGTGCTTTTACTGGGCAAGTACTCCCCACATTGTTCACAGCAGTTCATTACTAGGCCATTTGCTATTCTGTAGTTATTAAAGCAGTGGTTACTGCACAGTTTATGTGTTACATTATTTACGCTGACTTCATGGCGAATCTAAAAGACAAACCAGAATTTATTAATTAAAATAAGTGAACCACATTAGTACAGTAGGTAAAGAGATAACTAGTGTCTGTAACAGAAACAAAAGAACCCCTAAAGATATTTCAGTGAAAGATTTATTCAGGGAAAAGAAAAATTAAAAGCATGTTTCATTATTCTTTCATTTTTTTTTTTTTGGTTCTAAAATCGTTATTTGAATTTAGAAAATAAGAAAAATAAGACACATAGAGGAGCAATAAAATCAGTATTAACTTCCCAAAAGACACTTAAGAAAACAGAAGAACTGGTTTAAAAGACTGGGTTTTTTAGAGATAGGGTCTTATTCTATTCTTCTTGCTAGTCTTGAACTCCTAGGTACCAGTGATTTTGATATGATCTGCTAAAAAGAAATGAATCAGGGGTGGCGCCTGTGGCTCAAGGAGTAGGGTGCTGGCCCCATATGCCAGAGGTGGTGGGTTCAAACCCAGCCCTGGTCAAAAAAAAAAAAAAAAAAAAGAAAAGAAAAGAAAGAAAAGAAATGAATCAGGCTAGGTATGGCATGGTGGCTCCCTGCCTGTAATCTTAGCACTCTAGGAGGCCAAGGTGGGAGGACTGTTTGAGTTCAAGAGTTCCAGATCAGCCTGAGCAAGAGTGAGACTTGTCGCTACTAAAAATTGAAAAATGGGCCAAGTGTCACTGGTGGGTGCCAGTCCCAGCTACTCAGGAGGCTATTCTCCTGAGTTTGGAGATTGCAGCAAGCTATGGTGAGTGCACTCCACCTGGGGAAGACAGAACAAGATTCTGTCTTAAAAAAAAAAAAAAAAGAAATAGATGATCAATTTCTAGGCAGTATTATAAATAAAGGGGGTAGAATATTTGAGGGAGAGAATAAGCAAATCAATATTATCTATATTCAAGATAGTGCTTGTATTACCTATAACTAAAATGGTTCTTACTATGGTAAATGAGATAAAATTGTGCCCTTGATTGGCATGGCTCCAAGGTAACCAACATCAAATTTAGTTACTAAGGACTTTGGAAATAGGACTGCCTGTATACATATTTCTTCCTCTTCTAGCAACTGGTAAGATTGCAATACCACTTAACTAATGTTTAATGAACAGTGAACATTCTTCCCACTTGTTCCATATATTCTTTTACCAGGATCTATTGCTTCCTTCATGTCTTTTTTTTTTTTTTGAGACAGAGCCTCAAGCTGTCCCCCTGGGTAGAGTGCCATGGCATTACAGCTCACAGCAACCTCCAACTCCTGGGCTCAAGCGAGTCTCTAGCCTCTGCCTCCCAAGTAGCTATGACCACAGGCGCCCGCCACAACACCCAGCTATTTTTTGGTTGCAGCGTCATTGTTGTTTGGCGGGTCTGGGCTGGGGATTTGAACCCGCCACCTTAGGTGTATGTGGCTAGCGCCTTAGCCATTTGAGCTATAGGCGCCGAGCTGCTTTCTTCATGTCTTAAAACTACTTTTTTTTTTTTTTTTTAGAGACAGAGTCACTCCGTTTCCCTTGGTAGAGTGCGATTGCATCACAGCTCACAGCAACGTCCAGCTCTTGGGCTTAGGCGATTCTCTTGCCTCAGCCTCCCAAGCAGCTGGGACTACAGATGCCCGCCACAACGCCTGGCTATTTTTTTGCTGCAGTTTGCCCGGGCCTGGATTTGAACCTGCCACCCTAGGTATATGGGGCCGGTGCCCTATTCACTAGCCACAGGCACTGCTCCTAAAACATTTTTTTGTTTTTGCAGTTTTTGACTGGAGCTGGGTTTGAATCCACCACCTCTGGTATATGGGGCAGGTGCCCTACTCCTTGAGCCACAGGCACTGCCCCTAAAACTACATTTTTAATTAACATTGCTAAAAAGAACAAAATCCATCTTAAACAATCACTTTGTTTATAAGCACAACAAATTCCATAGAAACATGTGTATTTTATACACATGGAATATTTATTTAAAAACTAGTTCTAGCATATCTTTATTCTTCCTTTTCACTTCATGGTGTACATCTAGGATATGTGAACTACATAGACGGCAGAGCATATAACACTTAAAAGTTAAAATTACCCCATTAGTCTAAATAATAACTTAGGTATACAAATCCAGACCTCTGTTAATTTATTACAGATTATACATCTTGATTTATTAAAAACTCCCTTTTTAAGATTCTGGTTGTCTTCACAGGGAGACAAACAAGATGTACTACAAAATTCTTGGAAGAATTTGCTTGATTCCACCAGAGGAACAGTAGCCTCCTTTGCAGATACATTTCTGAAATACAAGGGACAGACACACAATTTAAGAATACTACATTTTAATAAAAGTCACATATATTAACAATGATTGACATTTTTCATTTGCTTATGATTTAATCCTAGCAATCAACTATAATTTTTGGATGTAGCAAAATCCATCTATGGCTTCATTGCCAAGAGCTCTTAAATAGGGCGGTGCCTGTAACTCAGTAGTCAGGGCACATACACTGAGGGTAGTGTGTTCCAGCCCAGCCAGCCCTGCTAAACAACAATGACAACTGCAACCAAAAAAATAGTCGGGCGTTGTGGTGGGCACCTATAGTCCCAGCTACTTGGGAGGCTGAGGCAAGAGAATCACTTAAGCCCAGGAGTTTGAGGTTGCTGTGAGCTGTGACACCATGGCACTACCCTACCCAGGGTGACAGCTTGAGACTCTTGTCTCAAAAAAAAAAAGGAGTTCTTAAATAATATGGAAAGTATAAGAGGTAAAAATCTTTTGCAGTCTAAGAACCTTGCTACAAGATTTTTAGAAGCATTCAAGAATGCTAGTATAGTGTTTTCCCCCAAAATAAGACACTGTCTTGTATTTAATTTTTTCTTAAGAAGACACACTAGGGCTCATTTTCAGGAGATGTCTTATTTTTATTAAATATAATATAACAATCTACATTTATTCAAATACAGTTAAGTCATCTTCTTCTGGAACCTAACAGGGGGAGCCGACCTTGTTCATGGGGCTGGCGCTAGTGATGCGTGAACTCCTTTCCCCTAGCCCTTCACACGTGCACAATAGGATGCCTGAGACTGTGTTTACCACACACACACCCATGCAAGTGCGAGGCTTGGAGAAAGGAGCTGTGGCAGATAAAAGGTATTCCAATCTTCCTTACCTGTTACCGCTCAGCACCGAAATGTATGGCATGGCTATGCAGATATGCTGCATAGCCACGCCCATCACTAGGTCTTATTATCTGGGTAGGGCTTATATTTAACAAATGCACAGAAATTCTGCTAGGACTTATTTTTGGGGTAGGTCTTATTTTTGGGGAAACACGGTAGAACTAATGTGTAAGATAGAGAAGCAGAGAGGCAAACTCTGTGGCATGGGGGGAGCAATTTACTCCTATATCTATTTTGTTCTATATTATCCTAAAAATACAACAGAAGTGAGTCCACAGCTCTGACATGCTGTAGAACTCAAGTACAATAAACTTGAAGACACTCCTGCAAAAATTCTATCCATGAATCTACCCAGGTCAACAATTACATAAAAAATACTTATTTTTACCATTAGTATTCAACCAGGTGGAGAAATGTTCAAAGGTACTGCTTACTTTTTACATTTTACACTTCGTGTCTTTCGAGTACGTTTGTGAGAGAAGGAAGAAAGGCAGGTAGTAGAACAAAAGAGGTGAGCTGATCCTTTCCGTTGATAAGCTGTCTGTCCCTTCTGTAAAGGATTTTTGCAATATGCACAAGTGATATTAGCTGGTTTAATAAGTTGTTGTTGGGCAGAAGGCTGGAAACTCTCTTTAGGAAGTAAGGCCACTGGCAATAAAGAATCCACTCCTGGCTGTTTCTGATTACGGGGAAATGAAGCTGACTGGGAGATCCAAGAATCTTAAAAATGAAACACATAAGGAAAAAAAAATGGAATAAATCAAAATTTACATCAGAAAAATATTTTACATTTTTATTTACAAGTGACTAGTGAGGCAGCTGTATAAGCATGTGGTTAAGGCCAGATAGCCTTGATGTACAATCCCAGGGTAACTACCCACTTTGTAACTCCAAGTGAATGGCATTCCATTGTCCCTGCAAAAACAGTAAACTAAATGGTGGCCCCTGGAGCTGTGCAATAGGGTAGCCATCAGACTCCACAGGTTTGAAATGTGACGCCAAGGTTACTAGATTGTACAAATATATTAAGCTGTCTGTGTCTTGGTTTTCTTAGCTATAAACTGGTCTGCAATACCTAACTCATCAAGTGTTACGAAGAATGAATGATTTAATGCATATAGTAAAGCACTGCCTGGGACACAGAGAACACTCAAAAAATATTATCCACATTTTCTTCAGTAAGAGGAAAGTATTAGGCTGGGCACCATGGCTCATGCCTGTAATCCTAATCTTAGCATTCTGGAAGGCCAAGGTGGGTGAATTGAGTAAGTGCAGGAGTTCAAGACCACCCTACTAAAAGTGAGGCCCCGTCTCTAAAAATAGCCTGGTAGGCATCTGTAGTCACAGCTAGCTACTCAGGAGGCTGAGGCAAGAGAATCACTTGAGCCCAAGAGTTTGAGATTGCTGTGAGCTATGATGCCACAGCACTACCCAAGGGGGACAAAGTGAGATTTTGTCTCCAAAAAAAAAAAAGATGAAAGTATTAATACATTTACTGAATAAAGCAAAGGAAATATAAATACATAGATAACTATTGTAAAAGCTTGAGGAATGTGATATGTGATAGTAACCTTTTTTTTTTTTTTTGCAGTTTTTGGCTGGGTCTGGGTTTGAACCCGCCACCTCCAGCATATGGGGCTGGCACCCTATTCCTTCGAGCCACTGGCACCACCCAATAGTAACCATTTTCATAAATTCCCCCAACATATAAAAAATTCTAAGCATACATCCATGGAACTTTAACATCCATATACCCAACCAACAAGGTTCAACACTATTTTACTGTTTTTGCCTTATCACATATTTCCTTTTATTCATTCCTTTAACAATTAATACTTTTTTTTTTTTTTTTTTTTTGTAGAGACAGTGTCTTGCTTTATTGCCCTTAGTAGAGTGCTGTGGCATCACACAGCTCACAGCAATCTCCAATTCCTGGGCTCAGGTGATTCTCTTCTCAGCCTCCGGAGTAGCTGGGACCACAGGTGCCTACCACAGTGCCCGGCTATCTTTTTTGCTGCAGTTTGGCTGAGGCTGAGCTTGAACCCACCACCCTCAGTATATGGGGCTGGCGCCCTACCCACTGAGCCACGTGCGCCACCCAATAATTAATACATCTTTTTTTAAAAACATATTTCAGATAAATTGTAAACATAAGTATACTTCCCTTCAAAGTAGGTTAGACATAAAATTTTAATGCAAATTTTCTATAGTTATTTCCCAGCCTGGCTAAATATTGTTTTTAATGCATCAATATAGATGGTGGGTTACTCAGTAGAGACTTCACTTTCTAATGTTTCTAATATACTATATCATATATTATTGTCACTTGGGAATCCTGTTTAATTGGAGATCCAAATCAGCAGGTTGAGGAAGGGCTTGACATTCTGGATTTTTAACCAACTCTCAGATAATGCTGACGCTTTGAGAAACAAAGCGCTAGACCCATGATTTTCAACTGGCATGTCATTAGAGGATATTAGATGTCCTACAAAAGAAAAAAAAATTTTTTTTTGAGACAGTCACACTATGTTGCCCTTGGTAGAATACCATGGTGTCACAGCTCACAGCAACCTCAAATTCCTGGGCTCAAGCAATTCTCATGCCTTAGTCTCCCAAGTAGCCAGTGGGACTATAGGCACCTGCTATAACACCCGGCTATTTTTTGTTGCAGTCATTGTTGTCTAACAGGCCAAGGCTGGATTTGAACCCTAACCCTAACCACTGTACTATGGGTACCAAGCCTAGAAAAAAAATTTTTATAGATCATTAATTAAATTAGTTCAAAGCACAATAAGTATATTCTTTTTTACTTTTTTTTTTTTTTTGAGATAGTCTCACTATGTCACCCTCTACTGGTTGAGTGCTGTGGTGTCACAGCAACTTCAAACTCTTGGGCTTAAGTGATTCTCTTGCCTCAGCCTCCCAAGTAGCTGGGACTATAGGCACCTGCCAGAAGGCCTGGCTACTTTTCTGTTGTAGTTGTCGTTGTCTGGCAGGTCCTGGATGGGTTCAAACCCACCAGCCCTGGTATATGTGGCCAGTGCCCTAGCTGCTGAGCCTCTTTCTTTCTTTTTTTTTAGAGAGGAAGTTTCATTTTGTCACCCTCAGTAGAGTGCCATGATGTCACAGCTCACAGCAACCTCCAGCTCTTGGGTTTATTCAATTCTCTTGCCTCAGCCTCCGGAGTAGCTGGGACTTCAGGAGCCTGCCACAACACCCAGCCTTTTTTTGTTGCAGTTTGGCCGGGGCCGGGTTTGAACCCACCACCCTCAGTATATGGGACAGATGTACTACTCACTGAGCCACAGGCGCCGCCCTCTTTTTTTTTTTATTCAACAAATTTAAGGGTGCCACAGAAGTTTAACTATAGATTCAAGTGTGCTGTGAGATAAAGACAGTTGAAAAACACAGCCTTAGAGTACAGAACTATTTCTTGATATCTCCTCAAAAACAGCTTTTGTCATCAGGAAGAGGCCTATGGTCCATCCATCTATCACTATAGCAAAGGCCTCTCATAATACCACCTACCCAACCCATACTCATTATATAAATAACTTTTTTTTTTTTTGAGACAGAGCCTCAAGCTATCCCCCTGGGTAGAGTGCCATGGCATCACAGCTCACAGCAACCTCCAATTCCTGGGTTCAAGCGAGTCTTTTGCCTCTGCCTCCCAAGTAGCTGGGACCACAGGCTATTTTTTTTTTTTTTTGGTTGTAGCTGTCATTGTTGTTTGGCGGGCCCAGGTTGGATTCAAACCTGCCACCTTAGGTGTATGTGGCTGGCACCTTAGCCACTTGAGCCACAGGCGCCGAGCCTATATATATAAATAACTATTACTGGCTCTAAATTACCACCTTCTTTTTCCAATTTTCAGATTATTTTATAGGCAAAAATAATACAAAGCAAGTAACAAAAGGAATTCTTTGATTTCTCAGGATGGTGAATCAAGTACATATAAACAAGCTTTATGCTTAAGTTAATGATTTAACCTTTTAACTTTCGTTTACGTTAATGTTTGTCTACGTTTTAGAAAATTATTCATCATATCTCTTCTGCCTCATTTGTCTCTTGCTCTTTCTAGTACCTTAACTGCATGCTCTTTTCATCAAGTGTCATACGTCTCTTACATTCTTTTCTGTGTTTCCCACCCTTTTGGCTCTCTGGATTCAGTGTGGATACTCTGAATTATCAGTAACATTATCCTCCTAGCACAGTGATGTGTTCACCAACCAAAAGGCTGTACTGAGCAATGTCTAGAGTGGGGTTTCACTGCATACGCATGACTGTTCAAATCATTGGCCAATGATTGATCTCAGTTTCCAGACCCCTCTACTCCCCAAGTCTAGGCTGGCTCAAAGAATCAACTCTCCAATCACATAGCTGGTTTTTCTGGTGACCAGCCCTCATCTTGAGTCATCTCTTAGCATAAATTCATGTATGAACCAAGGAGCTCATGAATATAGCACAGATACTTCTTTTTTTTGTTTGTTTTTTTGAGACGGAGCCTTAAGCTATCCCCCTGGGTAGAGTGCCATGGCATCAAGCTCACAGCAACCTCCAACTCCTGGGCTCAAGCCAGTCTCCTGCCTCAGCCTCCCAAGTAGCTGGGACTACAGGCGCCCGCCACAACACCTGGCCATTTTTTGGTTGCAGCCATCATTGTTGTTTGGCAGGTCCAGGCTGGGGATTCGAACCCGCCACGTTAGGTGTATGTGGCTGGCGCCTTAACTGCTTGAGCCACAGGCGCTGAGCCAGATACTTCTAATAGTTGGGAAATTTCAAGGATAGATGGGTAGAAGGATGAATGGATAGATGGATAAATAAATAAGACCACAGAAGCAAAAAACTAAACACAAACCAAAATCTTAATAGTGGTCACTTGTAATTATTGGGATAAGGTGACATATTTTCTTATTTCTAACCATCATATTATTCCCAAATGTTATATAATAATCACATAGTAATCTGATTAGGTTAATAGGTTTCAGTTACTTTTTAGCCCTTTCTAAAAGTTCAATAGGCTAAAAACACTATAATAGTTAAAAAAAGAAATCAATCCCTCTAACTTCACAGAAATAAAAAAAAAGCCACAAATAGTTCTTTTCTTTTTTTTTTTTTTTTTTTGAGACAGAGCCTCAAGCTGTCGCCCTGGGTAGAGTGCTGTGACATCACAGCTCACAATAACCTCTAATCCTGGGCTCAAGCGATTCTCTTGCCTCAGCCTCCCAAGTAGCTGGGACAATAGGTGCCTGCCACAATGCCGGGCTATTTTTTTAGTTGCAGACATCATTGTTGGTTGGTGGCCCCAGGCTGAATTTGAACCCACCAGCTCAGGTGTATGTGGCTGGCGCCTGAGCCACTTGAGCCACAGGCGCCAAGCCAAGAAATAGTTCTTTTAAAATAATCTGTTATATTTTATCACTAGGGCCATCCACATTGAAGTTTAAAAATATAGTTTAAGGCAAAAAGTTTTCCAACTTTAAAAACCAAACAATAGCCCAGGCACAGTGCCTCTCACCTGTATACTCTGAGAGGCTGAGACAGGAGGATTGCTTGAGCTCAGGAGTTTGAGACTAACCTGAGCAAGAGCAAGACCCTGTCTCTACTAAAAATAGAAAAAACTAGCCAGGTGTTATGGTGGGCATCAGTAGTCCCAGCAGAGAATCACTTGAATCCAAGCGTTTAAGGCTGCTATAAACTATGATGCTAGGTAGTCCAGCATGGGGCACACAACAGAGTGAAACTGTGTCTCAAAAAAAAAAAAAAAGTCCAACAACTAATAAAAATGCTTATTTAGACTTGGCATCCATAGCTCAGTGAGTAGGGCGCCAGGCCCATACATGGAGGCTGGTGGGTTTAAGCCTAGCCTTAGCCTGCTAAACAACAATGACAACTGCAAACAAACAAACGAAAAAAAAGCCAGGCATTGTGGAGGGCCCCTATAGTCCCAGCTACTTGGGAGGCTGAAGCAAGAGAATTGCTTAAGCCCAAGAGTTTGAGGTTACTGTGAGCTGTGATGCCACAGTACTTTACTGAGGGTGACATAGTGAGACTCTGTCTCAAAACAACAACAACAACAAAAATAAACTCCTGCTTATTTAAAAACTAAAATCTGAGGCTAGGCCTGATGGCTCACAACTACAAATCCAGTACTGGAAGGCTGAAGTGAGAAGATTGCTTGAGGTCAGGAGTTCGAGATCAGTCTGAGCAACATAGGAAATCTTTGTTTTTCCAACAATTAGCCAGATGCAGTGGCCTATGCTTGTAGTTGAAGCTACTTGGGAGGCTGACACAGGAGGATTTCTTGAGTCCAGCCCAAGAGTTTGAGGCTGTTGTGAGCTATGATGACCCCACTGTATTCTAGCCTGGGAAACATGGGCAATAAGAACAAGATCCCATTAAAAAAAAAAAAAAAAAAAAACCAGGGGTGGCACCTGTGGCTCAAAGAGTAGGGTGCTGTGTTGGCCCCACATACCGGAGGTGGTGGGTTCAAACCCAACCCGGGCCAAAAACTTAAAAACAATAAAAAATTAAAAATAAATAAAAAATGATGGGCAGTGGCCTGTGGCTCAAAGGAGTAGGGCACTGGCCCCATATACCAGAGGTGGTGGGTTCAAACCTAGCCCCAGTCAAAAACTGCAAAAAATAAATAAATAGGGTGGCACCTGGGCTCAAGGAGTAGGGCACCAGCCCCATATGCTGGAGGTGGTGGGTTCCAATCCAGCCCCAGCCAAAAACTGCAACAACAAAAAAAAAATAAATAAATAAAAATAAAAAATAAAAACCCACACCAAAAAACCCCCTAAAACCTGAGATAAGCAACCCAAAAGTAAAAACTTAAAAAGCAAAACCTGAAACTCAAAGTTATATAATTATAAATTAAATAAAATTCAGTTATATAGTATTACTTTGTTCTTTCTGCTGATTACCCATGGTTTTATTTATGATTCTTTTTTTTTTTTTTTTTTTGCAGTTTTTGCCAGGGCTGGGTTTGAACCCACCACCTTTGGCATATGGGGCCAGAGCCTTACTCCTTTGAGCCACAGGTGCTGCCCTTATTTATGATTTTTATATTAAGATACAAGGCTAGTGGCAGATGTTATAGTTCTTTTTTTTTTTTTTTTGAAACAGAGTCTCTCTTTGCAGCCATTCATTGGTAGAGTGCCATAGTATTGTCACAGCTCACAGCAACCTCAAACTCTTGGGCTCAAGCAATCCTCTTGTCTCACCCTTCTGAGTAGCTGGGACTACGTGTGCCTGCTGCAGTGCCTGGCTATTTTTAGAGATGAGGTTTCACTCTGGTTCACGCTGATCTAGAACCTGTGAGTTCAGGCAATTCATCCGCCTTGGCCTCCCAGAGTGCTAGGATTACAGGCATGAGCCACCGTGCCCAGCCTGTTATAAGAGTTTTTAATTAAAACACTTTATTTATGGCAGGTTTAAACCTGACCTGGGCAAACTGCAACCAAAAAATAGCTGGGCATTGTGGCAGGTGCCTGTAGTCCCAACTACTTGGGAGGCTGAGGCAGGAGAATCGTCTAAGCCCAGGAGATGGAGGTTGCTGTGAGCTGTGTGATGCTACAGCACTCTACCAAGGGCAATAAAGTGAGGCTGTCTCTACAAAAAACAAAAACAAAACCAAAAAAACCCCACTTTATTTATTTATTTTGAGACATACAGTCTCAAGCCACTGCCCTGGGTAGAGTGCAGTGATGTCATATCTCACAGCAACCCCAACTCTTGGGCTTAATTGATTCTCTTGCCTCAGCCTTCTAAGTAGCTGAGATTACAGGCACCCGCCACAGCACCAGGCTATACAGTTTTGGGGCAGTTGTCATTGTTGTTTTAGCTGGCCCGGGCCAGGTTCAAACCCACGAACCTGGGTGTATGTGGCAGGCGTCCTATCCGCTGAGCTATGGGAGCTGCCCATTTTCATAAAACACTTTAGATGTAAATTGACACTAGAATAGATTACACTAGATTAAATTCCCCAAATTACAGAAACCAAATAGACTGCACAGTTCTATTAAAGAAAATATTCTATCTTAATATCAAAGTTAAAAAAATACGTCACACATAGAATGTAAATATAATAGATAATAATACTAAAAAGAACACCCAAAAGTTTATGTATTTGACATAAAAAGAAAAAATCATGGGCAGCGCCTATGGCTCAAAGGAGTAGGGCGCTGGCCCCAAATGCGGGAGGTCATGGGTTCAAACCCAGCCCTGGCCAAAAACTGCAAAAAAAAAAAAAAAAAAGAAAAAAAAGAAAAAATCATGACTTACTGCTTACCAGGACTATGATGAGTTGCTGATTCTCCATTCTGAAACACGTCTCCTGTCACATTCACTCTACCAGGATTAAAAGGTCCTACTCCAGTCTTGGTCTGTGAAGTTAAAGATGGGTGTATGTTTGTATATTAACACCAAAATTACTTGACTGAAGTCCTTTAGCGACATCTCCCAAGTTGGTATTCTACAGTGATGTTATATGTGTAATCATTAAGTTCATATTTCGCCCAGCATTCATAGAGCTTACACCTGTTTCTATGGCTGTAACATTAGCAATATGTATTTCAGAGTCGATTCTGTAGGGATAACACTATTACCCATTCCTGCATTTACCTTACTTCTTGAAAGACTAGAAGTGGAGAAATCCAAATCTTTGGTTCTGTTTTCAGTTTCAGGAAGTCCCCATTCAATAAAACTAGAAGAATTTTTCTCCTCCTTTCCATGTGTTTCTATGTCCTCTTCATCATCAATAACAATTGTCTCACTTATATTTCCCTTCTGAGAAGCCAAATCTCTTGAAGAAGGAAGAATTACAGAACCACTTCCTTGTGGCTTTTCATTGTTTGATGATGCAAATATAAAGCTTCTTTTATCAGCTATTGCAGGAGCAGAAATTGAAGGAGGTTGTATAGACTCAATAAATACAACGTCATCATCATCTTCCACTGATGAGTTTCTAGATCTTTTAACTGAACGACTAGCTGGATCACCAAATGAATCTCCTATATCCACGAGACTAGTTGTCATAGCTGTACTCCCTAATAAAGCATCAGTCAGTTCTAATCCTCCCACTGAACATTTATCCATGCCAAAGAACCTGTAAGAGACAGAGAAAAGAAAAAGTTCCAGAATATTATTTTGTGCATTTTAATGCAATGAAATGGCACAAGTAAAATTCTTTTCCTTATGAGCTACCTGATTCCCATCTCTGTTTTTCCTCTCTTGTTAACCATTTAATGTTTATTTCTTTGGAGTTTGATGAAAATTAATGATGCAATTTTTTTTTTTTTTTGAGACAGGAGCCTCAAGCTGTCCCCCTGGGTAGAGTGCCGTGGCATCTCAGCTCACAGCAACCTCCAACTCCTAGGCTCAAGTGAGTCTCCTGCCTCTGCCTTCCAAGTAGCTGGGACTACAGGCGCCCGCCACAATGCCCGGCTATTTTTTGGCTGCAGCCGTCATTGTTGTTTGGAGGGCCCAGGCTGGATTCGAACCCGCCACCTTGGGTGTATATGGCTGGCGCCTTAGCCACTTGAGCCACAGGTGCTGAGCCAATGATGCAATTTTTTTGTAGTCCTTTAAAAAAACATCAACTTATAACACTTACTTTAAGCTATTCATTCTTTATTGTGAATAGCTTATGTGAACTTTTTTATTTTTTGAGACAGTCTCATTTTATCACCCTCAGTAGAATGCCGTGGCGTCACAACTCACAGCAACCTCCAGATCTTGGGCTTAGGAGGTTCTCTTGCCTCAGCCTCCTGAGTAGCTGGGACTACACAGGGCCGCCACAGTGCCTGGCTATTTTTTGTTGCAGTTTGACTGGGGCCAGGTTCGAACCCACCACCCTTGGTATATGGGGCCTGTGCCCTACTCACTGAGCCAGCCAATAAATGTTGCCCAGCTTATGTGAACTTTTATTGAAAGAGTACGTAAGTCTTTCTTTGAACCAGAAAACAGTAACAAAATAATTCTATTAAGTACCAATAACCCAGGGCCCTAATATAATTACTTATATGCTTTTATGTACTACACTATCTGCAATCCAGTCCATTGCCTCTTTTTCTAGTGGGTTTTTTTTTTTTTTTTGAGACAGTCTTACTTTATTGTCCCTGGTAGTGCTGTGGCTTCATAGTTCACAGCGATCTCAGACTTTTGGGCATAAGCATTCTTTTGCTTCAGCCTCCCAAGTAGCTGGGACTACAGGCGCCTGCCACAACACCGGTTATTTTCTGGAGACAGGGTCTCACTCTTGCTCAGGCTGGTCTCGAACCTGTGAGCTCAGGGCAATCCACCCACCTTGGCCTCCCAAGTGCTGGGATTATAAGGCGTGAGCCATTGCTTTTGGCCTTCTAGTGTCCTTTGTCACTGCTTTTTCAAAATCTCTGCTTCCAATGCAACTATGTGTTTATCTTTCTGCATCTTTCTTGTCTTTGTACAAAAAGCTTAAGTATTTGCTCGGTGTCTGTGGCTCAAATGGCTAAGGCGCCAGCCACATACACCTAAGGTGGTGGGTTTGAATCCCCAGCCCGGGCCCGCCAAACAACAATGATGGCTGCAACCAAAAAATGGCCAGGCATTGTGGCGGGCACCTGTAGTCCCAGCTACTTGGGAGGCTGAGGCAGGAGACTTGCTTGAGCCCAGGAGTTAGAGGTTGCTGTGAGCGTGATGCCATGGCACTCTACCCAGGGGGATAGCTTGAGGCTCCATCTCAAAAAAAAAAAAAAGCTTAAGTACTTTTGTGCCAGGCTATGAGCCCAAACCTCCATGATGGTAGACTTTTTTTTAAATATTAAATCATAGCTGTGTACATTAATGCAGTTATGGAGTACAGTGTACTTGTTCTATATACAATCTGAAATATTTTCATCAAACTGGTTAACGTAGCCTTCATGTCATTTTCTTAGTTACTGTGTTAAGGCATTTATATTCTACATTTAGAAAGAGTCACATGTACCCATATAAGATGAACTACAGGCGTGGCTCCACCAATCACCCTCCCTCCGCCCATCCTCCCTGCTCCCCTCTCCATGATGGTAGACTTAATTCACTCTATCTTACAGTTTAGAAAACTGAGGCTTAGAGAAGCTAACTAAATTGTTCTAGATAAACCTATGTGGGACTTAACTCAAGGCTCTAACCATAGGCCCAAAATTATTAATTACTCTTGTTAAACTCAACATTTTTATGTACTTATTATATGAAGGAAAGGACCCAGCAGAGAGATAATAGTTAGAAAATCTAGAGGAATGAATAAAGATGAAGTATGACTCGTAAGCAGGTGAGAGATGAGGATGTGCACAGGTGGTAGTAAAACTGATCACAAGGCTCAGTGCCTGTAGCTCAACCAGCTACGGCGCCAGCCACATACATACCAGAGCTGGCGGATTCGAATCCAGCCCAGGCTGCCAAACAACAGTGACAACTACAACCAAAAAATAGCTCGGCATTGTGGCAGGTGCCTGTAGTCCCAGCTACTTGGGAGGCTGAGGCAAGAGAATTGCTTAAGCCAGGAGTTGGGAGGCTGAGGCAAGAGAATCGCTTAAGCCAGGAGTTGGAGGTCGCTGTTCAAAAAAAGTAAAAATCACATATGTAAGACTCTCCTGTATTTCAATGAAAGGAGGGAAGAAGTCAGAACAACTGAAATTTATTTATTTATTTATTTATTTATTTATTTATTTATTTTGAGACAGAGCCTCAAGCTTTCACTCTGGGTAGAGTGCAGTAGCATCACAGCTCATAGCAACCTCCAACTCCTGGGTTCAAGTGATTC
This sequence comes from Galago senegalensis, assembly GCA_963575145.1. NCBI lineage: Eukaryota > Metazoa > Chordata > Mammalia > Primates > Galagidae > Galago > Galago senegalensis. The sequence goes on from CAUYTI010028700.1 coordinate 19,449, forward strand.
TCCTACCTCTGCCTCCCTCGTAGCTGGGATGACAGGTGCCTGCCACAATGCCCGGCTATTTTTTGGTTGCAGCTGTCATTGTTGTTTGGCAGGCCTGGCTGGATTTGAACCTGCCAGCTCAGGTGTATGTGGCTGGCACCTTAGCCGCTTGAGCTACAGGTGCTGAGCCTGAAATGTATTTAAGTACGCAGAAATGATAGATGGGAAATTAAGATGGTTTATACATGCTAGCCTCAATTTTCTCAGAGTAGACTCAAATGAAAAAAGGTAAGACAACCTACAAAGGTGTTAAATAAGAAAACTCACTTCATAAGATAGTCAGCATTCCATTTTGAACAGCTCATATTAAAATATGCTAACATTTTATTCTAAAACTATCCTAATCTTAATAGTGATAGTCACATAATAAGTAACATTTCTTTTTTTTTTTTTTTTTTTTTGAGATAGAGCCTCAAGCTGTCACCCTGGGTAGAGTGCTGTAGCATCACAGCTCACAGCAACCTCCAACTCCTGGGCTCAAGTGAGTCTCCTGCCTCTGCCTCCCAAATAGCTGGGACCACAGGCACCTGCCACAACACCTGGCTATTTTTTTGGTAGCAGCCATCATTGTTGTTTGGCGGGCCGGGGCTGGATTCGAACCTGCCACCTTAGGTGTATGTGGCTGGCATGTTAGCCACTTGAGCCAAGCCACATTTATTCTTAATATGTGCTCTGCCATTACATTTATTAAACTCAGTTAAGGCTTACTTAAATGAGGTGGAAGCTAAAGGGTGTCCCTCTTTTACAAAGGGGGTGGCTAACACATAGAGAATATCTTGTAAAATTTTGTAATGAATATTTTGTAAAGAAAGGTACATTTAGCTACAATTTCCCGTGTTTCCAACATATGGCAACCTTTGGGATACCTCGTATTACTTTTCCCACTTTACCAATTAGGAAACTAAGACTCAGAAGTAACCTCTCCAAGTATTCAGTGCTGTAAAGGACCCAGTCAGAATTCAAATCCTGGAAATCTGATTCTAGAATCTAGAATCTATTTCGTAGCTACTATGTTGCATGTGATGAATGAGGAAAACAAAATTTTAAAAAATTACTTGGCTAGGCATGGTGGCTGACACCTGTAATCTTTGCACTCTGGGGGGCTGAGGAGGGTAGACTGCCCTGAGCTCACAAGTTTGAGACCAGCCTGAGGCCAGAACAAGGACCCCTGTCTCCAAAAACAGCTGGGTGTTGTGGCAGGGGCCTGTAGTCCCAATGACTTGGGAGGCTGAGACAAGAGAATCACTGTAGCCCAAGAGTTGAAGGTTGCTATGAAGTATGATGCCACGCACTCTATGGAGGGTGACAAAGTGAGACTCTGTCTCAAAAAAAAAAAAAAAATGCTGATCATTTATTAATGTAAATCTACTAATCAAAATTTTAAAAAATCAACCTTCAGGCTCAGCACCTATGGCTCAAGTGGCTAAGGCGCCAGCCACATACACCTAAGGTGGCGGGTTCAAATCCAGCCTGGGACCGCCAAAACAATGATGGCTGCAACCAAAAAATAGCTGGGTGTTGTGGTGGGCGCCTGTGGTCCCAGCTACTTGGGAGGCTGAGGCAAGAGACTCGCTTGAGCCCAAGTGTTGGAGGTTGCTGTGAGCTGTGATGTGACAGCATTCTACCCAGGGTGACAGCTTAAGGCTCTGTCTCAAAAAAAAAAAAAAAAAAAAAATCAACCTTCAAGTAAGGCTGTTTTAAATATAAAGATAAAACTAAGGGACCACTTAAAAAGGTTTGTAAAAGAAACACAAAAATTTGGTTCATGATTAACATTCATCCATTACACTTATTATTGATAGCCTCCCAACCCCCAAACAGAATGTCCTGCCCAGGGAAGAACGAGTGCATGAACTTCCTGCCCTGGAAAGAATGAATGTGCTAATCTTTACCCCTCCAGAACTCTTATATCCCCACCCGCCTTAACCCATGTACTAACTTCTTTTTCAGACACAGCCTGTTCACACTGAGTAAAATAAAGGCCACGTTGCCCACACATAACCTAGACTCTGCTTCCTTTTGTTCACATCTTGGAATAATCTCTTATTTTTGGTCCTTAACCTGTCATTTTGGTGCCAAGAACCCAAAAAAGGGAGAAACCCTGTGGGGAGGGGCGCAGGTGGACCGAGATACACTCTGTTGAATGCACTCAAAACTAGACAGACTCTTATTCCAACAAGACAAAGGAAAAGAGGATACCCCTCCAACCCCCACTGAGAATTCATTCATTTAATAGTGAGGTGCGCATTCATCTATAATACCCTTTCTGAGCCCTTTTAACTCTACTCCAACTCTACTCTTTCTTCCTCCATTTCTAGGCCTTTTGAGGTAAGCATTTGTCTATAACTCTTTTATGAGGGTTTTAAACTCCATTTCAACTCCTCTCTCTCTCTTCCTCCATTTCAAGGCCTTTTAAGCATCTGTACATAACCACTCTCTGAGTCTTAACTTCTCTTCCCTTTCCCCATTCTGGGACAAAAAACTCCAGTAGTCTGTGCCTGCTAAATCTGGCGCTGGTCATAGACTAATCCTGGTGAGTCAGACTCACCCATCCAGTACTTCATGTGTGGGGATGCCCTCCCTGGACCGCTCTTTTCTGGCAGGTTAAAGGTCCTTTTTCATTCTTGCTTTAACCTCATTTATTTTCTACCTCTAGTTCCAGATATGGGGACTGCTTAGTGATGGATTCCCCCTTCTTCACCTTTCAGCTGCCTCTTAACTCACCTCCAGCCTCTACACCTCCATCCTGACCTTAAACCTAAACACCCCATCTTTTTCTGTTACACTGCTTAGCTTAAGTACAAACTAGGGAATGGCTCACAATGGCCTGAAAATGGCACCTTTGACCTTTCAATCCTCACTGACCTTGACAATTACTGTTGAAGATAGGGCAATGGTCAGAAATCCCTTACATCCAGGCCTTCTTTCTCCTCCGAAACATTCCTTCTTTGTGTTCGTCTTGTGAACCCTCTCAAATTTTCCTTGCATAGGCCAAACCAGCACTCCCTGAATCTCCTGATTCTCCACTGTCTTCCTTCCACCCAAAAGACAACCCTTCCCCTTCTGCCCCTCCACAACCCCCCACCCTCAACCTCCTCCCTACCTCCTCTCTCCCTCTCTCCATTGCCTCTCACTCATCTTCTGCTGCACGTGGACAAAAAAGAAAAGATAGCAGACACAGGAGGGAATGGAAAGATGCTGGATCCAATTTCCCCACTTCATACTAGATCTGGTCACACCTTTGGACCTTCCACTTGTGGACCACCACAACCTTTATATCCTCTCAAAGAGGTTGTGGGAATGGAAGGTATCGTCAGGGTTCATGTCCCCTTTTCTCTCAGGTCTGTCCCACATAAGTCAGAAGCTAGGGTCATTCTCCACAGATCCCACAAAATATTCTTGAGAATTTAGATATCTAACCCTATCATATGATCTGACCTGGCATGATTTATATATCATCCTCACCTTCACCCTAACTTCAGAGGAGAGTGGAGCAGGTCTGGACTCAAGCCCAGGTTCATGCCAAAGATCAATGGAAGACAGACCAAAACCTGCCAGAGGGCATTAGGGCTGTTGCCTGGGAAGAGCCCAATTAGAATTCCTGGGGATGTTCCTGGGGTCGATCTCCATAACTATATGGTCCAGTATCACTTTTTTTTTTTTTTTTAGACAGGGTCTCACTATGTTGCCCTTGGTAGAGCGCTGTGGAATCACAGCTCACAGCAACCTCAAACTCTTGGGCTTAAGCTATTCTCTTGCCTCAGCCTCCCGAGTAGCTGGGACTACACGTGCTTGCTGCAACGCCCAGCTATTTTTTGGTTGCAATTGTCACTGTTGTCTAGCAGGCCAAGGCCAAGCTCAAAGCCACCACCTTCAGTGTATGTGGCTGGCGCCCTACTCACTGAGCTATGGGCACGGAGCCAGTCCAGTGTCTCTTAAGAGGGAATAAAAAAAGCAGCCCATAAGGCTATGAATTATGACAAACTAAAAGAAAGAATCCAAAACTGGATGAAAACCCTGCCCAATTTTTAGCCCATCTTAACAAAGTTCTCCACTGCTATACCACCCTACCGCTAGAGAAGAAGGAGGGCAGAATCATTATCAACATGTATTTTATCTCTCAGCCTGCAGCTGATATACAGAAAAAAACTCCAAAAATACCCCCAGGGTCCTCAGACCCCCCCAATAAGATCTCATTTACCTGGCTTTCAAGGTCTTCAATAACTGAACAGTCTGAAAAAAGAAAACCTCCCCAGGAATGTGTTTCAAATGCAGTAAACCTGGGCACTAGGCCAAATAGGGCCCAAATCCAAACCCTCCCCGAGTCCTGCCCAGCCTATGGAGGTCCTCACTGAAAGTATGACTGCCCAGGTCCTTCTGAGGACCTGGTTTGCAGCCACTCCCAGGACCTGGCTGAATTCCCCCACCTCTTGTGCTTGGCTGCTGAAGAGTGACAATTCCCAAAGAGTCAGGAGGCCCCTTGGACAATCACGAGAACTGAGCTCTGGGTATCTTTGCTAGTGGAAGGTAAGACAATCTCTTTTCTGATAGGTATGGGCCACCTATTCCATGTTGCCATATTACAAATGTCCTGTGCAACAAACAAGAGATCTCAATGGTGGGTATTGATGGTAATCTACTGCACCCTCACGCTACTATTCCACCTTTGTGGTGATCACTTTCTGGACACTCTTTTTCACATTCATTCCTTATTATTCTTTCATACAGCATTCCCCTACTAACTAGAGATATCCTCTCAAGATTACAAGCAATCCTGATGATTCCTGTCAGCTCCCACCTCTCACTACCCATCCTGCTTCTCTCTAACCCCCCTAATAGAATAGACAATTCTATTCTCTCAATCCACCTCCCTGTAGACCCCATCACGTAGGATACCTCTCTTCCTTCTAGGAGCCTCCCATCATTCACCCATTCTCATTGCCCTCAGATCCCAACATTCATATCCTTCCCATAAACAATACCCAACCCCCACGTTGGCCCTCCAGGGCATTAAACCACTCATCCTCAAACTCCTGTCAGATGGTATTCTCAAACCTACTACCTCACCCTACAACACTCCCATCCTTCCTGTAAAAAAACCCGATGGTTCATATTAGTTAGTATACAACTTACAGGCTATCAATGAAACTATTCAGCCTATTCACCCAATACCCTCCTGTCTACTATTCCTTCTAATACCTCCCACCACACAGCTTTATATCTCTAGGATGCCTTTTTTACCATCCCCATCCATGAGCTCTCCCAACCCCTCTTTGCCTTCAGTTGGACAAACCCTGTCCTCTACCAGCCAACAACTCACCTGGATGGTTTTCCCACAAGGATTTAGAGACAGTCCTCATTACTTGGTCAGGCACGTCAAGCCAATTGCCAGTAGTTAGTTAATTTTTACCGAAAAATTCCATAGTTCTTCAGTACGTAGATGACTTCCTCTTATACAGCCTCTCCCCCATTACCTCCCAGCAAAACATTCACTTACTCTCTTTCCTTGCCACCAAGGGGTATAGAGCCTCCCCTTCCAAAGCACAGTTAACCTCTCCCTCTGTCAGTTACCTCGGCATCCTCCCACAGGAACAAGAAAAACTCTTTTCCCCAGACTGCATTCAGGCCATCTCCTCCCTACCCCTACCCCAAATAAAAAGTGACTTCCTCTTCTTCCTGGGGGTTCTAGGATATTTTAGAGCCTGGATTCCCAATTTTATGGCCTTGGCTAAGCCTCTATACACGGCTGCTAAAGGTTCCCCAACTGAACACATTTTGGTCAAATTCCTTCCTCTCCCTACAATCTTCTCTGTCTCAAGCATTACCTCCATCTCTCTGATCCCTGCTATCCATTTTACCTCTCAGTGTCAGAACACCCAGGACGTGCAGCAGGGGTCCTAACACAGAAACCTCACAACAATCACCTCCCAATAGCATTCTTCTCAAAGCAGATGGAATTCACAGCCCTAGGCTTTCCCCCTTGCCTCCAAGCAGTGGCAGCCACATCTCTGCTTTTCCTGAAGTCCCAGAAACTTACCTGCCAGGCCCCTACATATTTACTTACCCCTCGTAACATTCCATCCCTTCTAAAACACCAACACTTATCTTTAATTTCTGGATCCTGCTTACTCCAGCTCTTAATCCTCTTTATAGAAAACTGAGAACTCCACTTTCTCCCTCTTAAAGGCCCAGCATTTAACCCCTCAGCTCCACTAATTGTCCTCTACTCATATGACCCTCACACTTCCCTGAACTCACTCCATGATGGCTGGCCTTTAATTATGGTAACATTATATCCTTTTCCCAACATTTCCCTCTTTATCTTACCTAACACCGAGGATACCTGGTTTATACACAGCAGTTTTCCAAACTCGCTGTTCACTCCATTGCCAATGCAGGCTTTGCTATTGTGTCTTCTTCCATTATTGCTTCCATTAGCCTGCCCCCCTCCCCCATACCTCCTTACAACAGGTAGAACTCTTAGCTCTCACTAAAGCCTTCAAACTTGCACAAGGCCACTCCATTAACATATATACAGATTCTAAATATACTTTCTACATAATCCATCACCATGTAGCCACATGGGGAAAAAGAGGATTCATTACCACCTAGGCTCCTCTATTATCAACACCACACTCATTAATAACCTCCTAACCTATTTCAAACTCACCAGTACTGGAGACTCTGTAGGTTTATAAAGCCTTACCTCTGTTCCCGCAACTGAACTTTTCCCTTGTCTATTTCCTCCTGTGCCCTCTGGGAATATTATTCCCCTGTGGCTGCTCCATCTATTGGTGCCTGCATGCTAATCCGAGTTTTCCTCATCCCCTAAGTCTCTTTTGTGAATGACTCCTCCCTAACTCAGGCACTGATGCATCCCCCTACTCCCAGACAAAAAAGACACATCTTCTTCCCTGTACTCCTCAGAACAGGCATAGTGGCTAGACTGGGCATGGGCACCGCAGGCATAGTACATCAACCCACTTTTACCACCAACTCTCCCTAGAACTTAAGAAAGACATGGAAAGAGTAGCAGACTCCTTTAGTCACCCTACAATCTCAAATTAATTCTTTAATTCAGTAGTCTTCCAAGGTAGCTGAACCTTGGATTTAATTATAGCAGAAGGAGGCAGCACATACGTTTTTTGGGGAGAAGAATCAAATTCCAAAATAGTGATGGATAATGCTGTTTCTTTGTAAACCAGTCAGCAATAATCACTCCCATTAAAGAGTGCAAAAAATATTAAATCCCTTTCTAATGAGAAAGTATTTTAAGTCAATACTTTGCCTATATCCAAGGACTTAAAAAAGTGCATAGTTAATTTTAAACATTTACCTAGTTCTTTTTTTTTTTTTTTTTTTTTTGAGACGGAGCCTCAAGCTGAGCCCCTGGGTAGAGTGCCATGGCATCACACTCACAGCAACCTCCAACTCCTGGGCTCAAGCAAGTCTCCTGCCTCAGCCTCCCAAGTAGCTGGGACTACAGGCGCCCACCACAACGCCTGGCCATTTTTTGGTTGCAGCCATCATTGTTGTTTGGC
>CAUYTI010028701.1:0-15729 GCA_963575145.1 Galago senegalensis
TTTTTTTTTTTTCATTTCAAGAACGTTTTTTTTTCTTTTGGAAATTGTTATTATTTTTTTTTTTTTTTTTTTTTTACCGGTAAATTTAATTTATTTTTTTATTTTTTTTAATTTTTTTTTTTTTTTTTTTTTTTTTTTTTGTGGAGTGTTTAGATATTTCTCTGTATAAGATCATATAGTCTGCAAAAAGAAACAGTCTGACTTTCTCCTTTCCAGTTTGAATGCCCTTCATTTCCTTTTATTGCTTAATTGTTCTGGTTCATGCCTGTAATACTAACATTCTGGGAGGATGCAGGAGGATTGCTTAAACTGAGGAGTTCAAGATCAGCCAGAGCATGAGGTAAAAAATAAAAATAAAAATAACTAGCTGAGTTTTGTGTTGGGTGCCTGTAGTCCCAGGTACTCTGAAGGGTGAGTCAGGAAGATCACTTCAACTCGGGAGCTTGAATTTGCTGTGAGCTTGGCTGATACCATGACAGTCTACCCTAGGCAACAGAATGAGAGTCTGTCTCACACACACACACATACAAAAGGTCAAAGTGGGCATCTTTGTCTCATTTCAGATTTTAGAAGAATATTTCTTACGTTTTTTAATGTTTCATATGATGTTAGCTCAAAATATAATTTTTATTGTGTTGAGATATGTTTATTTTTGAGAGTTTTTATTAGGAAGGGATGTAGAATTTTATTTACTTATGTATGTATGTATGCATGTATTCATTTGTGTGTGTGTGTGTGTGTGTGTGTAGACAGAGTCTCACTTTATTACCCTTGGTAGAGTGCCATGGCATCACACTGTTCACAGTAACCTCCAACTCCTGGGTTTAGGCCATTCTCTTGCCTCAGCCTCCTGAGTAGCTGGGACTACAGGTGCCCACCACAAGGCCAGGCTATTTTTGTTGTTGTTGTTGTTGCAGTTTGGCCAGGACAGGGTTTGAACCCTCCTCCCTCAGTATATAGGGCTGGTGCCCTACTCACTGAGCCACAGGGGCACCCTATTCATTTATTTTTTGAGACTCACTCTGTTGCCCAGGCTAGAATGCCCTGGCTTCATCATTGTTCACAGCAACCTCTGATTCCTGGGCTCAAGTGATCCTTCTGCCTCAGCTTTCTGATTAGCTGAAACTACAGGTGGGTGCCACGATGCCCAGCTAAATTTTCTATTTTTATTAGAGAAGAGGTTTTAGTCTCACTCATGCAGAGGCTCGTCTCCAACTCTTGGTCTCAAGTGATCCTCCCACCTCAGCCTTCCACAGGGCTAACACTGAAGATACTAGCCACCATGCCTGGCCATTATTATACATTTCTAATGTATCTAGTGAAATGATAATATGGTTTTGTCTTTGATTCTCTCAATGGGATTACTATGTTTATTAATTTGCATATGTTGAATCATGCTTGGGATAAATTCCACTTTTTTTTTCCTTTCTTTTTCTGTTACGTTCTTGTCTGGTTTTACTATCAGGGTTAATGCTAGTCTGAGTGTGGAAGAATTCCTTTCTCTTCAATTTTTGAAATAATTCGATAAGATTTGATATTAGTTTATTTTTTTTAATTTAAAACTTGATAGACTTCAACTGCAAACTCAGTAGGCCTTTGGCTTTTCTCTGATGGGAGATTTTTCATTTCTGATTCAATCTCTTCAATATTGGTCTATTCAGGTTTTCTCTTTCTTCATAAATGAATTTTGGAAAGTTGTATGTGTCTGGTAATTTATCCATTTCTTCTAGGCTTTCCAAAGGCATTTATAATATTTCCTTTTTCTCTCTGATTTTATTTATTTGGGTCCTCTCTTTTTTCTTAGTTATTTTAAAGATTTCTTTATTTTATCTTTATTTTAAAAATCAACTTTATTTTATTGATTTTGAAGTTTTTAGTTTCTATTTCATTTATTTCTGCTCTGATCTTTATTATTTATTTCCTTTCTATTAATTTTATGTTTAGTTTGTTCTTGTTATATTTTGACTCAAGGTGAAATATTAGTTTGTTTATTTGAGATTTTCATTTGAAGTGTTTATTACTATAAACTTCTCTCTTAGAACTACTTTTGCTGCATTCCATAGGCTTTGGTATGTTGTGTTTTCATTTTAGTATGTCTTAATTTTTTTTTTTTTTGAGACAGAGCCTCAAGCTATCCCCCTGGGTAGAGTGCCGTGGCATCACGCTCACAGCAACCTCCAACTCCTGGGCTCAAGCGAGTCTCCTGCCTCCGCCTCCCAAGTAGCTGGGACTACAGGCGCCTGCCACAACGCCTGGCCATTTTTTTGGTTGCAGCCATCATTGTTGTTTGGCGGGCCTGGGCTGGGGATTAGAGCCTGCCACCTTAGGTGTATATGGCTGGCGCCTTAGCTGCTTGAGCCACAGGCGCTGAGCCAGTATGTCTTAATTTTTAACAACTTTTTCTTTTAATTTTTCATTGACACATTTGTTGTTCAGAGACATGTTGTTTAATTTATAGCCATTATGGAAAACAGGATGGAGGTTGCCCCGCAAAATTAAAACTACCATATGATCCAATAATCCCACTACTGGATGTTTATACAAAGGAAATGAAATTAGTTTGTCAAAGAGACATCTGCAGTCCTGCATTTATTGAAGCACTGTTTGTGATTACCAAAATATGGAATCAATCTAAGTGTCCATCAATAAACCAATTTTTTAAAAAATGATATAAATACACAATGGAATACTATCCAACCACAAAAAATAATTAAATCCTGTTGCTAGTTCATTCATTGCAACATGAATGAACTTAGAGAAAATCCTGTTAGATGGAATAAATCAGGCAAAGCAAGACAAATAGCTGCATGATCTCGCTCATGTGGAATTGAAAGAAGTTGACCTCATACAAGTAGGGAGTAGAATCCTGCAATAGGACCATGAGAAAGGTAGAGGAGTTGGTCAATATGCACAAAGTTACAGTTAGTAGAAAAACATTCTAGTGCTGTATTACACGGGAGGGTGACCGCTGCTAACAATATAGTAATGTATATATTTTCTTTTCTTGCTTTTTTCTTAAGAGACAGGGTCTTGCTCTATTGCTCAGGCTGGATTTGAACTCCTGGGATTAAGCAACCCTGTGTCTCACTATCCAGAATAGCTGGAAGTATAGGCATGTGCTACCGCACCTCGCTTGTAATATGTCATTCAAAATAGCTGAAAGAGGGCATTTATATTCCCACCACAAATAAAGGGTAAATGAAAGAGGGGATGGATATGCTCCACACCCTGATTTATCTTCACAGTATATACATGAATCAAAACATCACACTACCTCCTAAATATATGTAGTTACGTGCTAGTTACATTTGTTTAAAGAAACAAATAAATAGCCTCTGATACAATTTTAAGTAAGAGTGGTAAGAGTGATCAATTTTTTTTTAAGGATTTTAAGGGAAAGGTACTTAGTCTCTTTCCATTGAATAAATTTGCTTGAGATTTTTCCTGGCTTACTTTTATTAGATTGAAGAACGCCCTTCCTCTTCACAGTTTGCTCAGGGCTTTTGTTTTGTATTTTTGTCAAGAACAGATAGTTTGGACTGAGAAGGAAATGCAGATTTTGTCCAATGATTTTTCTATACCTCTTAGAGTAGGAATATAATTTTGAATGCTTAGATTCTGCTAACTATGTGGACAGCAAAATACATTGATTGACTTTTTAATATTTACACCAACCTTTTATTCCTAGAATAACTACATCTTTTTATTTATTTATTTTTTTGTTAAGAAAAGTGGCCTCATATTGTAAATTGTGAAATATTTCTTCTTCTTTAATTTTCTTAAAGATTTTTGCTTGTTTGTTTGTTTTCTTTTTTGCAGTTTTGGCTGGGACTGGACTTGAACCCACTACCCCTGGTATCTGGGACCAGTGCCTGACTCCTTGAGCCACAGGTGCCACCCTAATTTTTTTAAAGATTTTTATTGTAATTTTTATTATTTCTTTCTAAAAAATTAGAATATTTATAACTTTATAGCAATTTAGTTCTGGGGTTTCATTGTGTAAAAATTTCAAGTACAGATTCAGTTTATTTAATAAAGAACTACAGTGATTTTTTTTCTTTGACACTGGATTAGTTTGTGAAAGGTGTTAACTTTACCTAATTTATCTATTTGTTGGTGTATATTTTTGAGAAAGGTGTTAACTTTACCTAATTTATCTATTTGTTGGTGTATATTTTCCTTATATCACATTTTTATTTTACTTCCACGTAATAGGCTCAGGCAACCATAGGGCTCCTTCATTGATCTCCTGTCGCTGTAGCATCACTGTTCCTCATTGATTCCTATCAATATCATACAAACTGCGGATTTATGTATAGTATTTATTTATTCAGATTTGTTTAAGTTGGTTGTGTTTCAAAGATCCCTGTTACTCTTTTTTGAATTGAGCTAAAATGTTGCAATAGGTTTTGAACCAGGAAGAAAATGAATGTTTCACAGTATTTTGCCTTTCGTTCAGATAAACAATTTTTAAGCGAAACTGGCTGTATGATTGTATTCTAAATTCACTAAAGACATTTATTATCTCTTAAATTTTTTCATCTTCAATATCAATCATTAATCTTGGTATAAATAGTTAAAATATTCCTTATATATTTTGGCCCTTGATTGAGTAGATGATTATATGAAAATAGCAATTTTAGTTCATTCACATTCATTGGACTTAAAATAAGTTTTAAAAACATGTGTAATTTAAAAATTCTATTATTATATTTTTAGTATAGTTAGGTTTATTTGACCCAATTACGTTATTGAATGCATAGATATTTTAACTTTTAAAACATTCCTACAGCTTGCTAAACAATGTTAAATGGTAAAATATAAGTCAATCTTTTATAAGATCTTTAGAAGTTTAAGCTACACACTAATGAGTAATTACTTCTCTGTGACTTTTCCTTTTATTTTTCTCCCCCCAGTGGTAAGTTAGGATTTTATTAGACAGAAAGGAATACAGAAGGAGTAGCAAAGGACCAGAGCTTCTGGCAAACAGAAAGACCCAAGTTGGAAGACTTCTGTGAACTTTTCTCATAAACAAAACATTCTGCTTATAAACTGGTTACATTATTATCTTTGGACTTTACTAAAGAGAGTTATGGGCTTTTTAATAATCTGCTTCTACTTGGAGATATTAAATAAAATGAAAATGATTTAGTGTTTTTCGCCTTTACATCTTGAGGAAAACTAGAAGAAATATAACATTTTTCACTATACTTTCTAGTCATGTATGAAAAAAGTCTATTTCATATTGAATTTTTAATGTTGTATTTTTTTGTTTTCTATATTGCTAACCATTGGTATTCCTAAAATAGTTTTTTAAAACGGATCAGTCTGCTTAGAGGCAGGAAGGAGAAAAGCTAAGTTTCATGTCTTATTTATAGCTGAAGGAAGAATAACAGATACCAGAATCTTGGTAACAATGGCCGCATATCAGGGGTCTAGAATCCTGAACTTCTCGTCACTTGTCTTATTCTGATCTGAGAATCTTTCCTCCCAGCCCTTCCTTATTTAATTATGATATTTTTCTTGTAAAAATACTTTTAAACTTTTATTTTCTTTTTGTGAAAATCTAAAGTCTGTTGTACAGGAAACCCTCCACCATCCTATAGTTGTTTTAAACTACACAGTATGGAATTTAGTAATATTTCAGCAATTATTTTCATAGGTATCAGTCTCATTTCCAGGTATGTTATATGTTTAAGGGAGATAAAACTATGCATTTTTTCTGAATTTCTTAGAGACTTTTACATACAAGGTTGGACAATTAAGTTCGCAAACTCATCCTAGAAAAGTGCTATGTACCTCATTGCTGAGTATAATTATAGTCACCTTTAAGGTACTCCCTTTGGAAGTACTTTGAAAAGAAGCACTTTTGTAGGATGAATTCATAAACTTAATGGTCGGGCCTGGTAGGACCACGGTTGTGAAGGCCATTCCAGAGAAAAGAGTTCCAAAACTGCTTTGAAGAGTGAAACTAAGCAGTGGTGTTGATGCATAACTTCCCAAGGGAAGTTCTTATACTTTGAAGGTGACCGTAGTTATGTTCAGCAATGATCATAGTGCTATTCAGCAATGAGGTATGTAGCACATTTCTAGGGTGATTTCACGAACTTTATTGCCGGGCCTCATATTTGCCATTGAGGCAATGAGGCATTAATTTTATTTTACTGTTAAATATTTGCTGAATGGAATTGAATAAAGGGAAATAATTATCCTTTTGTGTATGGAGAAAATATTTATTGTATTTAAATGTTCAAATACCCGTTTCCTACACTTAAAAATGCAGTACATAGTATACTCAATCCTCTGGAATAGCAGGTTCTGCATCTATAGAGTCAAGAAACTCCAGATCAAAATATTCAAGGAAACACAAACTATAAAATATAGCAATTCAATAACAAAAATTATACAAATATTAAAATATAAGAATTATTTCCACATAATTGCATTGCATTTAGTATTATAAGTAATCTAGTATTGATTTAAAATCTACCAGAGGAAACGCATAGGTTATATGCAGACTATGCCATTTTTATAAGGGACTTACACATCCATGGATTTTGGTGCCTGCAGGATATCTTGGAATCAATTGTTTGCAGATACACCTACCAAGGAGGTGTATTCTTAGATATTTTCTTAATTATGAACTATTACCTCCTCCCCTACTTTCTATCATTTTAAAGTTATCTTTAAATGTAGAGAAATTTGCCAGTTTCCCAGGGGTGCATGGTAATTGCGTCTTTAGTTTTTAAAGAAACTGCCAAACCACTTACAAAAGTGGCTGTATCTCTCCAACATTGATGTTATCTTTTCTCATTGTTTGTTTTAAGCTATTCTGATGGGTTTTCGTTTGAACTGCCCTAACAGCTAATGACGTTGGACATCATTTTATGTGTTAATTTGTCTCAGTATATCCTCGTCAATAAATTGCTTCATCATGTTTTACCCATTTTCCAATTAGTTTTTTATTTTTTTGTTGTTGTTGCAGTTTTTGGCCAGGGCTGGGTTTGAACTGGCAACCTCTGGCATATGCGGCTGGCGCCCTACTCCTTGAGCCACAGGAGCCACCCCCAATTAGATTTTTAGTATTTATTTTTTTTACTGGGCCTATGTCTGAACTCTATCCCATTTATCCATACATCTTTTTTTGTCAGTATCATGTTATTATGTTTACTATAGCTTGTAATATATTTGGAAATCAATAGTATGGTGATTACAGCTTTGTTCATTTTGCCATAATACTCTGGGTCTTTTGCAGGCCAGTATATTTTAGAATCATATTTTTTTACTTCTGCAAAAAATACTATTAAATTTTTGATAGGCATTTCATTAAATATGTAGATTGTTTCAGGTAGTATTGGCATTTTAACAATATTAATTATTCTAAGACTTGAGCACAGAGTATCTTTCCACTTATTTGTTTTCTCTTCAATTGCTTTTAGCAATCTCTGTTTTACAGTTTGCGGTGGACGTGTCTTTCACCTTCTTAATTACATTTATAAGGTTACTTATTTTATTTTTACAGCTATTATGAATTAGATTGGTTTTTTAAATTTCTTTTTCAAGTGGTTCGTTGTAAGTGTATGGAAGTGCTATTGATTTTTGTATTTTGCAACTTTACTGAATTCATTTAATAGTTCTAACAGGGTTTTTGGGGTAAAGTTTTCAGGATTTTCATGTATAAGATTATCTTGTCTGCATACAGGGACAACTTAACTTCTTGCTTCCTTATTAGAATGCCTTTTATTACCTTCATTTACCTAATTGATCTGGAAAAGACTTTATTAACTACTACACTGAAAAGAAGTAGTGAGAGTGGACTTTCTTGTCTTATTCCTGATTTTGGAGGAAAAGCTTTCAACTTTTCACCATTCAATAAAATGTTACTATGGATTTGTCATATGTCACATTTATTTTGTTGAGGTACATTCCTTCTATGCTTAATTTGTTGAGATATTTTAATCATGAAAACATGCTAAGTTTTGGGGAGTTTGCAGTTTTTGGCTGGGGCTGGGTTTGAACCCCCACCTCTGGCATATGGGGCCGGTTCCCTACTCCTTTGAGCCATAGGCACTGCCCCCAAAGATGCTAAGTTTTTCAAATGATTTTCCTGAATCTATTTAGGTCTCCAGGATATGTGATAATAATCCTTATTTTATGCTGACATGGATAATGTGTGTCTTCTCTCTCCTGTTTTTAATGTTATTCTTGTTAGAGATTCGTCAATTTTTCCAGAGAATCATCTCACTTTTCCATTGATTTTCTCTACTGTTTTTTTAACTTTGTTGTTTCAGCTCTTCTTTTTCTTTTTTTCTTTCTTCAGTTTGTTTTGAATCTATTTCACTCTTTTTCTAGTTTCTGAAGTATAAACTTAAAATATTCTTTTTTTGTATTGAAAGCGTTTAGTGTTATAAATTCTTCTCTTATGTCTGATTTAGTTGTGTCCCACAAATTTTGATATGTTTTCTTTATTGGATTTTAATTTTTATTCAATTTAATGTATATTATTAAAATTTCCTTTCTTATTTTTTAACCTATAAGCTATTTGAAAGTGTGTGTTTCAGTTCCCACGGTAAGATTTAAAGATTTTATTTTATCTACAAGAATTCAAAAACCATTATTCAGACATGATGGCTCATATTTTTAGTTATAGCTACTTTGAGGATGATGCAGAAAGATTGTTTGAGCCCAGGAGTTTGAGGCTATCATGAGCTGTAATGATGCCACTGCATTCTAGCCAGGCAAGAGAATGAAATGCTATCTTTAAAAAATAAAATAAAATAAAAAAAGCAAGAAAGAAAGAAAAGAAATAAAGATTCATAGGCAATACTGATACATAGAAATAAATCACATTTTTATATGCTAGACAATATCAGTGAAAATTAAACTATAATCATCAAAAAATGAAAACTATATATATTAGAGATATGCATGATATTCTACACTAAAGGCTATAAAATGTTTCAATTTTTAAAAAAGTTATAAACACTTTCAGATTCAATATTGCTAAGATGTTAGTTCTCATGACTTTGTAAACTGAAAACAATTGGAATAATCATTTTTATGAGTTTTGAAAATAGATAAGGCTACTGCAAGATGTATTTAAACGCAAAGATAAAGAATAGATAAGCAAATCTTAAAAAAGAATAAATTTAAGGATTTAAGCCATATTCCAAGAGTTATTATAAATCTGTAGTAATTAAGAAAGATTCTTGTTGACATAAAGGTTTAGAAAATGTTAATTGAAGTAAAGGTAGAGTCCAGAAATTATCTACATTGATATGGCTACTTGATTTAAAACAAAGACATCATAGAAATACAGTGTTTCCAGGGAAGAGCACTGGAGGACCTTAACTTTCATGTGGAAAAATTAATTATTATCATTATGTCAAATCAGTAACAAAAGACATTTATGAATCATAGTCCCACATGTGAAACTTAACAAGAAAACTTCTAAAAGAAAGGCTGTAAAAATATTTTGGTGTCTCTGGAAAAAACAAGGTGTTCTTAGGATGCAAGAAGAAAGCATTAACCAAAACATTATTAAAAACTAGCACACTGAATTTTATTAAGTTTATTAACTTTTGCTTATCAAAGTACATCTTTAAGAGAAGGAAAAGTTAGTGATAGACAAATTTTTGTACATATAGCTGAGAAAGAACCCAAACCTAGAATATATAAACTCCAACATATCAATAAACATAAGAGAAACGAATGACCGAGTAAAATAGTCTAAAATACAAGTTCTTTAGAAAAGTGAAGAATCAATAAGAATATGAAAAAATGCTTAATATGACTGCTGCTTAGGATACTGTAAATTAAATGTATAATGATGTTTTATATGCAGAAGAAGGGACAACCTAAAGAAGTGGTGTAGATACATATATACAGCAGAATGGTAGCAACTGTATGGGAAGCTGGAGTCCTCATACAGTCATTGTGAGGGTGTGGTTTGGTTAAATTACTTTGCACAATAAGTGGTATTTATCAATGCTAAATATATGCTGACCTTATGACCTGGCGAATTCCTAGGGAAATTAATGCACAATTCCAGCATAAGACAAAGATATTCATAGTGGCTTCATAATACCCCTAAGACTAGAAACACCCAAAATGGCCATCTGTGATAGGATGGATACATTTACTGTGGTACACTTATGAAATGGAATACACATGGCAATTAAAAAGAAAACATAACTGTTGACAACTGAAGAATATAGAAAATTATCACAATTACGTGTATTCATTTGAAAAAAGTCAGATGCAAATAACTTCATTTTGTATTATTTCATTTAAAAGAAGGTGAAGAACAGCAATCCGATTTATAACAGGGAAAGTCAGAACAGTGGTTGCTTTTATATATCCTCTCTTTTCTTTCTCTCAAAGATGTATTTTGATAAGCAAAAGTTACCTGTATGTGTCCATGTGCTATGGGTGGAATTGTACCTCATCATAATTTTTATGTTGAAGCCCAATCTCCAGTGTGATGGTATTTGGAGACAGAAACTTTGGGAGATAATTAAGTTTAGGTGAGATCATGCGGGTGGGACCTTCATTAAGAGACCAGTGTCCTTATTAGAAGAAAAACCAGGGACCTTGCTTTTTCTCGCTCTCTTTCTCTCTGCCATGTGAGGAAATAGTAATGGCATATGGGAGATCAACAAGTTCACTTTATTTATAGAAAAGCCAGCAATTCCAGAAAGCACTGAGGATATCTCCTCCAAGAACTGCTCTGCTCCCCCTTCCCTGGTTACTCTCACTCACAGTAAAAGCAGCACCAGCAGTGTCATTAATCATCATTTACATTAAACTGATGATTCCCCCTCATGGGTTACAAGGTTGCCAAATATCTATCTTAAAGTGGTTATATCTTTGAAGCCTTCCTACTCGACACTAAATTTATAGTTAGTCACTACTTTACTAAGGGCACGAAACGCACTGGGTCCTTGACCAGCACCATGGTGCTTGAAGTGTCTGCTCTTTCAGCTTTATCTATGGCAGAGGCCTTGCACGTGAATAAACAGCTCCAGAAGGTGGCACATGGTGGGCTCATCTGGCCCTACTATGGCCTGTCTAGCAGTGCCCTGTGAGTAATAGTTACTTAGGATAATAGTAATCACCATCACATTTACTGAAGTATTTTGCTTTAAATTTCTCTAAGGAGGATATGACACTGTATTAAACATTTATACAATATATAAATATACATACGTTTATTTGTATCAGTTTGGAATGAAGCTAAACACCTTGACAATAGTGAGTGCCATTCTTAGAAATCAATTAAATTTCAGGTTTTAGAAATTGATTTTAATAGATGTATAATTGGAAAGCCAAGTTATGTCAGGTTCAGAGCTATTTTAGATTTTTTTCCCCCTCTGTTCTTTCCCTTACTCAGAGTCTTAAAAATGTATTGCCTAATTTTGTTTTTCCACAGATCAGTGAAAATTTTTTTAAAATGCTTTTTAACATTTATTCTATCCTAACTAAACTGCATCTGCCTTTATGTTTACATAACTTGCACATGCTTTTTACAAACAGTTCAAATACTAAATCTATAATTAGCCATAAGTAAAAGGGCCATTTAAACATATTGGCATGTTTCAACTATACATGGTCTGTAGGAATGTGCAGAAATAATATTTTATTTTTTTCAAGATAAATTAAATTTAGAACAGTATCATCTCATTCTTGAATAGGTAACATTTTTAAAATAAATAATAAAAGTAATTTAAAAGGAAAATAAACTCTGTTTCTTTCCTTTTCAAGGGAGCTATAATTAGTTAACTCTAGATTATTCCTATTTCCTTTCTTTATCTTCAGAGGTTATCTAAACTCTTGTGTTTTATGAAGGATCACTCGATTGTTAGGAACTGGTCTGGTCAGACCACTGCTTCTCAGTCCTTGCAAGGGACTGTGAATTACACTCTGAAGGCAAAGAGAGAGTTGAGCCTGAACACAGCTATTTTTAAAAACTCGCCATGGGGATTTTAACATTAGCCAAGATTAAGAAGGATTATAGTTGACAATTGTTCCTGATTTTTGATGTCTCCACTGATGTAAAATGAGCTCTGCCTGACATTTTGCCTTGGAGAATCTGGATCTAGTTCTGCTATGTGTTTTCTGCAATAGTCCTCTTAGCAACACACTTTGCCTTACTAAGCTCTTTTCTGGGACTTACTCAGTCAAGACCTTAGGATTTACACCCTTAGAGCTAGAGAGACGAGTCCATGCTTTGAGAATCCATGCTTTGAGCCTATATTTGATGGCTGTACTTGTTTTCATGACCAAATGCCCACTCAAGTCAGAGAGAAATACTTCTCCACATCTCATTCCATGTCTTAGAACCAAAAGATGACTCTGTTTGGATGCATGGAAGGT
Source organism: Galago senegalensis (assembly GCA_963575145.1). NCBI lineage: Eukaryota > Metazoa > Chordata > Mammalia > Primates > Galagidae > Galago > Galago senegalensis. Next base: position 12,376 of record CAUYTI010028701.1, read on the forward strand.
TTCAGGTTGTGACCCACCCTTGGTTGCGATAATGTTCCATGTACTAGAGGATCAGAGTGTCTAAAGAGCTTGCATAAGTGATATGATCAATTAACTTGTTAAAAATTCTCACATAAAGCATATGTAATATATTTCTGCACAGTTACACTTTGTTTTTAAGAAATGAATAAACCATATTTTTCTATTTCCATCATGTACTAGAAATAGTTCTATTAGAAACAATATGACATATTTATAGCAGAATTGACAATTTATGTATATTGGCAAGAAATAGATAAAGTAAAACCACGTTACTGAAAGAAAATAGGATCAATATCTTTTCATATATTTGTTGGCCATTCCTCTGTCATCTTCAGAGAAGTTTCTGTTCAAGTTTCTTGCCCACTTATGAATGGGATTGTTCACTCTTTTCCTGTTGATTTGAGTTCTTCATAGATTCTAGTTATCAGCCCTTTGTCAGATTCATAGCAAATATCTTCTTCCATGGTGAAGGCTGTCTGTTTGCTTTAGTTGTTGTAGCCTTAGCTGTGTAGAATCTTTTTAGCTTGCTCCTGTCCCATTTATTTATTTTTGGTGTTGCTACACTTACCAAGTAGACCTTTTTCATAAGTTATTTTTCCAGGCCAATTATGTAAAGCATTTCCCCCACACTTTCTTCTAGAATTATTAGAGTTTTGAGTCTTAAATTTAAATCTTTTATATGACAAAAGTCAATTTTTATCACTTTACTATTTAAAAGTGGTGGTCAGAGGTATGGATCCAATTTAAGTCTCCTACATATGGCTAACCAGTTCTCCCATTTATTAATATTTCTGATTTCCCCAGTGCATGATTTTGTTTGATTTATCAAAGATCAGACAGCAATATGTGGCAGGCTTCACCTCTACATTCTCTTTTCTATCCCATAGGTCTATATGTCTATTTTTGTGCCAGTACCATGCTGTTTCATCACTACAGGGTAATAATATCAGCTTAAGTCTGATAAGGTTTGCCTCCAGATTTGTTTTTATTTTTAAAAATTGTATTGGCTATTCAAGTGTTTTTCTGGTTCCATATGAAATGAAGTACGATCTTTTTAAAGTTCTTCAATTATGACATTGGTGCTTTGATAGGGGATTCTCACCTAATGTGTACCATATGAGGGTGTACAGCAGGTACCCTGGGTTAGGGCTTAATAATAACTTGAACTTTACCTTAAAAACAAAAACAGTGTAACCCAAACCTTTGTACCCTTGTATTAATCTGATTAAAAAACAAAAAGAAAATAGGGTCAGTAAACACATGAAACTTTACATTGTTTGTAAATAAATAGAGACATAAGACTCTCTTCTTTTGACTTTGAACATTCTGATAAATAACAAAAGATGATGTTACCTTTAGCAAAAGTTGTTTGGTTATAAGAAGGATGGTATCACATTAATTTCTGGTTCAGTTTACTTATTTATTTTTTTATCAATTCTCTTTTTAATTTTGTTCTCCAACATAATGGTGAGAAAAGCAACACTCATGTCTTGAGAGCTTGCCTTGTTCAAAAATTTATGGTACTTTATACATACACTTTTTTAATTGAATAGAAATTATTTTGCAATTTTAGAAGAAATTAAAAAAAAATACCAGGATCATCACAGCTGAAACTGGTTAGGAGATTAGCAATTAGCAAAGGAGAAGTGAACTTGAAATAGTGGAAAGTGTAAGATGAACTCAGGGCAAAGTCAGTTGAAACCAGAGTGGACAGGATTGCTGGGGACCTAGCTACAGTGCAGAAGTCCTGCTACCTCTTCCTCTCGCCTTATTCATGGCCAATGCTTTGGTGTCCCTAGGCCCAGGGAACCCTGAGAATTGCTGAGATTTGGGTTTAAGAAGAACAGGTAGGTTAGTAGGACTCTCCAGGGAGGAAGCAGTTCTGTAGTGTATGGTCTGAGGCTAAAGGAGTGAAGCCTGCCAGCTGCTGGCACTGCAAATGTGTCTAAAGCTCCTACCCTGCTGATGACCATTATTTCTTGGATTTAAAGCTCCCTAAAGGTCAAGAGAGGGATAAAACTTCTCAGGGGATTAAGTGGCAATAGGAAAACCTGGGATCAGTTTCACTTTGAGGAAATTCATGTAAAATTTACCTGAAGATTACCCAGAGCAGAAATATGTGTTACTTAGCCGACTATTCTAAAGGTTGAATTTTATATATATATGAATATTTTAATCACTTTCTAAAATTCAGGGAAATACTAAAGTTTGAGAAAATATGAGGTGCTTAATAAATTTTAATTAGACTCATGTCACCATACTGTTGAATTTTTATGTTCTTCCAGCTGGGCTTTCCTTGAACAGCCTTTCCTGTGTTTGAAATCACACTATTCCTTGTCATCCTGGGACAATTGAAAGTTAAGTTCCACTATATTTTAAGTCGATTTTTACCTGAAGGAATACTGTTTTTTCTACCATGTATGTCAAACCATATCATGCATATTTCTATAGTGAATAATGAATTGGGCTTCTATCTTTGAGGCAATCTGCTCATCAGGTGGACAGAGGAATCTTAATATCTTTTTGAGTTCTTTATTTTTTTAAATGTCAGAAGGGATTGTCAGGACACAGATAACAATACAAAAGAGAGAGAAAGAGAAACATGGTGATGCATTTAGGTTTTTCTTTCCAGCTGCTTCTTTATATCTTGACAGTAAGAAGGTGAAGTAGTTTTCAGTAACCTTATTTAGAGTTAAGAATGAGGACTATGAAAAACAGGGTGAGATGTTCAAAGGCATTTTATAGTGACCCCTTCTTCCTGGAAAAGAAAACTAGAAGCTCTACCATAAGACATTTGAATAAATACTATACATCTCAAGCTCTAGTTAGTCAAGAATTCACATCAAAGATAAATATGAGAGTTCTGTCATCTGGTTTACTGACGTAAGGCCTAGTGATCCTAATTAATTAAATGGACTAACTATAGACGTGTGGCTAATTATTGATAAGGTTTAAGGCCAATTTTGAAAAATGGTTTACAGTAGAAGGTTTTGTTGTTAATCTGACGTCCCTGATGAGAATAAATGTTTTTTTTTTTTTTTTAATTTAGTGGGGTTTTAATTTAAGTAACTACCATTAAGGTTTTTTTTTTTTAAGAAGCCAGAAGTTCTTTACAAATTAACTTCTTTTCTTAATGCCCACTTCTGATTTTTCTTTCTTTCTTTCTTTTTTTTTTTAAATTGAATGTTAACTATGCACATTAATGCACTTCTGGGGTACAGTGTGGGGTTTTCACATGCATTCTGAAATACTTCCATCGAACTGGTCAACACAGCCTTCATGTCATTTTCTCAGTTATTGCTTTAAAACGTTCACATTCTACTCTTAGAAAGA
>CAUYTI010028705.1:0-43817 GCA_963575145.1 Galago senegalensis
TACAATAACCAAGAACACCTGAGTAGCACTTTATTGTTTTAAATTATTAGTCTCATTACCTATGTGAGGACCAGATCAACTCCATTTTGTTATTCACATAAGTTCTGTTCCTGGCCCCTGGCCTCCAGGGCTCATCCTGCAGCCCTCTGCATTCCATTCTTAGTTGCTTATTCCATTCCTAGTTGCTCAACATCTGCAGGGCCCACCCTGCAGCCCTCCTCATTCTTTCCTGGTTGCTCAACCATGTAGTACCACCTTGGGCAACAGAGCAATAAGCCCCCAATCCCTTGTTAACTAAGTCACCTTACTGCAATAAACAGTAAGTTTCTATTACCTTGAAATACAGGTAACCAGGTTACACCAACTCTAGCCCCCGGTTAAGAGACCCCCCCACCCCTCACCTGTACCAATCCAAATTCACCTTTACTAGTGAAATCATCAGCCACCAATGCAATTCCTCCTTTACTTCCTCCTTTACTAATGAAGTCACCAACCACCAATGAAAAGTATACTCATATCCAACCCTACCCTTCTTGCTTTCTATACCCCATAAAAACTGCTTTCACCCCAAGTTCGGGGCTCATCCTCGGCTTACATGCCAGGAGGGTCCAGGCCCAGGCCTCCCGGGCCTCCCGGGCCTGAATAAACTCATCTCATGCCTATTACGTCGGAGCATGTCTCGAGTTTGTCGGTTGGGGCTACTTCGGGAGGCTTTTTCGGACCCAACAAGGGCATTCAGGCAGGAACTGGATAGCAAACCTCGGCTTTCCTGTGAAGTGGGTCTGGAAGAGCCAGTGACAAGTGTGAGGGAAGCTGCAAGAGGGGACAGAGCTGGGAGAGGCAGCAGCATGCATGGTGATATGAGTCCCAGTCTGTGGAACTCCCCTGAGCTTCCAGCCACATCTACCTCACCTGGCAAAGAGCTCCAAGAATGAAATGTTACACCTTTCTGAAAGTGGATCCTCATGTGCAAAGAGCTGTCCAGCCTCAGCTTCAGTCTTCCAGTCTTTTGTTACTTTTACTCTTAGGGTGTTAGGTCCTGTGGAGAGCAGGCCATAAGGACACAGGGCCCCCACGGCCTGGGGAACATTCAGGGAATGAACCCCCAACTGTTTCTCCTCCATTCCCAAAACAGCCATATTCCTTTCTTCATGCTCCCTCTGCCAGAAGCTACTATGGCTCTTTCTTTGTCTAGTTAACCATGCAGAGATCCTTGTGATCTTTGCCTTCTTATTCTTGTAATCTGTTAACGAAGTTGAGTAGAAACCACTAAGTCACATAGTTCTTCCTTTGTTTTGTCAACTATGCTGAGATCCTCCTGATCTTTCCCTTCTTACTTCTTGTCATATGTTAACAAAGTTGAGGAGAAGCCATTAACAAGATGATTTGTCTTTATTAAAGTCATTTGCATTTTCCAATTATACCATAAGACCAAAATTATGTCTTTTGTGTATACTATTTCCCCATATTGTCTATGCTACTTCCCCCTGGACAACCCTGTAAAGATACTATAAAATAAGGCTGATTTTATGCTTTGGTGCTGGCTGCAACCATCAGCTCAGTCAGTCCTCCCAATCCCATATATCGTTTCTGTGTTTTCTCTAATACTATATTTTCCTCATTCCCCACCAATTCCACTCTGGTTTGCTCCCCTCGGCTGTGCTGGTACATGTCAAGGTCCAAACCACATTTGTTTTGTTGTCCCCCATCCTGCGTGATAAGCACTCCTTGAAGATAAGAACTCCATGTGACCTAGCACAAGTTGGGCGCCTTGGGACATGTAGCATTTAACCGATGTGGTTGTACCAGTGAATGAGTGGATAAATGCTTGCTGCCCTTGGCACTCAGAGGGAAATTAGTGCCTTTTTAACATAAATTAGTGTGTCTGATCAATTATTTAAACGAAACTAAAGTGAAAGATGAAGCCATCCATCTGACTGTACCCCCAGTCTAAGCTGTGTCATTTCCACATTTGCTTTCCAAAGATCCATTTTTAGGGCTCAGGGGCACAGAACTTAAGTGTCCGAAGATATCCACACTATTTGGTCATCAGAATTTGGGGTTGAGAGCAATTAAGTTCCAACAGTATTCTGAGCTTTTGCAGCAATTGGAAAAGCAAATTAAATGTATCTGTGAATGAGTTGAGGAATGTGTTAGGTGCTGAATGCTGAGATAAAACTGACAGGAATACAGCTTATCGTGTTGAAGCAACTGAGAAAAACACGTTGAAAAGAAGTAAAACAATGAAACATATAGCTGGAACTCCCGAAGGAGAAGCAACTTACTTCCCTCTCACACCATATTGGATCACAGAGGAGAATGTCATTATTTTATTATTTATAACTACTGGGACTCCACCATATGAGACTTGGCTGAGGTATCTGGATTTCAGACCATTTGTTTTCTGCTTTTATCATTAATCATTCCTCCAGCCAAACACTGAAGCTATGGAAATGCAGAGAGCCCAAACTCACAGCTGTTGTAAGCATGGAAGACTCACTGCCAAACAGCATGTTTGCACATGTGCCATTTGGGCCAAAGATGGTGCAAACCATTGTGTGGTGTTGGCCCTGGAAGGGCAGTTAGAGGTCACCTACTCCTATTGCTCAGTTCCCAGATGGCAAAAGGGCAGATGATGTCGGTGAGGACCTGTGTTGCATTGGGGACAACCGACTCTACCACCTCCTAAATGCATGACTTGGGTGAGTAATATGAATGCTCCTGACCTATCTTCCCATTTGCAAAGCTATAACCATTGCCTATTCTTCCTCATCATCACAGGACTCCTTACCCATGGATGCAAAGACAGAGAGAGTTTATATGAAACATCCTGCAAACTACACATGACTCTGTAGAGATGGGCTCCACCAGTGGGCTCCAGTCACCAGGGACTGGGTATATTGATGTCCAAAGATGACCCGAATAACTCATTTCAGAAGGGCACCAATTGTGATGGCTGTTCTGATGGCCACATGGCTCCAGAGCACTTGTGCCATGCTGCCCCAAATTGAGATATACCATAAAAGGAAAATGCACATTAGGTTTGAAAGTTTAGTACTCCCTAAAATTGTCAAAGATACTCATATTTTTATATTGATGAAAAGTGTAAAGATAATATTTTGATATTTGGGGTTACAGAAGATATATTATTAAAACTGACTATACCTGTCCATTCCACATGTTTTAAAGCAGCTACAAGAAAATTTGAAATTGCACATGCCCACATTTTATTGCTTTTAGATGCCCAGCCTGTGTGTCATGCTGGGTTCTGTCACATTCAGCAGCACTCGCAGTGACACAGGAGGCAGCAAGGAGAGGGGCTGGATTGTCCAGAGCAGTCGGACCCTTAGCCTCAGCCTCACTGTCACTAGAACCCACCTGTTCTGCTCTTTGTTGCCTTTGTCCTTGAAACTTTTGCTGACAATTTTCAGGCTTTGCACATAGTATTGATACCAGATTTTGATACTGGATTCCCAGGCTCTTGGTCTAGGCAGTTCAAAGAATGAAGTGACGGACCACAGGATCAGCAGTAGGTTAGGTTTTATTCAACAAGTGTTACAGCACTCACAAAGAGCCAAACCTCTTTGCAGAGCAGGATCAGCAGTACAAGTGTTACAGCTCTTGCTCTCCTGCTCACTCTCTTTCTCTCTCTCTCTCTCTCTCAGACGTCTGCGGAGATCTGCATTTGGGTGCTCTGCTTAGGGGCTTATATAGGGGCAATTGTCTTATGAGCTTTTGGGTCCTGAAAACAGACCAATCAGGAGCAGGTTTTGAAAATGGACCAATCAGGATGCACTGGAGGAATCACCAGTGTCTTCCCCAGCTCTTGTCCAGTTCCTTTGGCTACTGGAGCCTCAGTTTGGGGAGGGAAGTTCCCCCTGCTTGCCTATGCTCCAGTCTGCTGGTTCCTCTGCCAGCTGCTGCCACCAACACTGCCAAGATGGAGGCAGCAGGTCCTCTAGCCCCACTCAGCTGAGCTGGTTGGGGTGCCACCTGTCCAGTATCAGTATCATTTAAAATAAGCATCCGTAAGGTATTTATGATCCCAGAACTAATGACAAAACCTGGGTGTTAGGGGTTGAATTGTCTTTCCCTCACCACAAAAAAAAAAAAAAAAAAGTTTAAGTTCTGGCCTCTGTTGTCTGTACTTGAGACCTTATTTGGAGAAAGGGTCCTTGCAGACATAACCAGGTAAGATGAGGTCATGATGATTACAGCAGACTAAACCCAGAAACTGCTTTCCTTATAGAGGAGGAAAGCTCACATGGTGACTGAGACACACGGGGACGGTGCAGTGAGACAATGAAGTCAGGGACTGGAGTGGCAGTGACAAGCCAGGCAGCCCAGACCTCAGAGAGACAAGGAAGGAATCTCCCACAGCCTCAGAGGGAGTGTGGTCCCAGACATCAGAGAGACAGGGAAGGAATCTCCCACAGCCTCAGGGAGTGTGGCCCCAGACATCAGAGAGACCTTGTACTTAGATGGATCATACCTGTTGAACATGATGGAACAAAAACCCTTCACCTAAAAAAAACTGCTGAAAAGCAGAGGCTAATCATAAATGTTCTTGGCCTATTAATAGACTAAACAAATGATGCCAAAAAATACTTAAGTAGCATTGGATTTGCGATGAAACTTTAGCCATGCCAGGGAGTTTTTCACCTACAACACACACAACAGTTTCTCTTTCCCTTAAAATTATAACACTGTCCACCATTAATAGACAATCTCAAGAAGTTTCTGGATTCTTTCAGCTAAAAGTGACCACACACCCAAGAGTTATCAGGTGGCAGGACAAGCTTGGTTGTTGTCATGCTCCCAAGAGAGCCAGACCACTTTTAGTTTAGAAAAGAAAAGCCATTGAAGATAAAGAGTTCTCAAAGGACCCAATATTATCCAGGTGCCAACTAAAGAGGGGTAAAAGCTCCTTGCACATTACGTAATCCAGGATTCCAGTAAGCACAGAGTCAGAAATGTCTTAAAAGATAATTTTTTGAAAAAATAGAAAACATGTGGATGAAAAAGGGCACACTGGAAAAATTTAAGGATCCACAGAAATGTCATTTACACACTTCCTCTGGCAGCTGCTTAACCAATCGGAGATTTCGAGAGGTGGGACTTAAATACTACTGGTAGGATGGTACCTGGTAGGATGACTGTTTACTCCATAAATTGTCAAAGTTATAGATGACACACTCCAATGTTTATAAAATTTCACTTTCTATTCCTACACAAGCCCATTACTAAATTAAAAGGCATATACCAGCACTGTCACCGTCACACTATGGCTACTTTTTTTTTTTTTTTTGAGACAGTCTCACTCTGTCACCCTGGGTAGAGTGCTGTGGCATCATCATACCTCACAGCAACCTCAAACTCTTGGGCTTGAGCAATCCTCCTGCCTTAGCCTCTGGAGCAGCTGGTACAACAGGCATGGACCACTATATCCAGCTAGTTTTTTCCTATTTTTTAGTAAAGACAGGGTCTTTTCCCTGTCTTGCTCTGGCTAATCTTGAACATTTTTAAGAGAATTCAAACAAGTACAATTATTTGTTAGTGATAGTATAATTGATGCTTAAATGAACAAATCTTTCAATGGCAATGAAACCAGTACCACTAAAATTTGCCAATGTCCACAACACAGGCCATGGCTGGCCAGGACCTTCTGGGTTTGCTTTACCTAAGTACATAAAGCCAACCTAAGTCAGTTTTGATTCCAGTAAACCACCTATCATTAATGGACATTCCTTCACCTTGGGAATCACAGAGGGACTTACTCAAATGAGTCTTACTCAAGACTCTGCCCAGAATTTTATCCCAAGACTCTGCCCAAAATTTTATGCCAAATAATTTTATACATTTATTTACAGGATTTCTGAGCTATGGCTGCCCATGTCACAAAAATTCTCAGGACAGAATTCTCAGTTACCTGTGGTTCTTTTATCATCTGAACAGAAGAAAACTCTTGGGCCAAACATCAGAAGGAAATTCTAATGGTTTTATTTTACCCTTTAAGGCAATAAAATGGCTTTTTAACTAAAAAAAAATAATATTAGTGAGGTTTATACTTTGGAAAAGGAGAATTTTATTACTCACAGATGGTAGCAGGCCGCCATTCTGAGCCCTGGCCAAAATGCAGGCACAGAAGCTTCAAAGAAGGACAAGAAGGAAACAAGATTTGCACTGGACACTGTGGTCAAATACACACTTTCCATAGGCTGTGGGGGGAGTCATGGGTAGATGAGAAGGGACGTCATGGGAAGGCAACTGTGCTTTATCTCTCCTCCCTGTCATGGCTGGGAACTTGGTTTTAAGGTGTTGCTAGGGTCTCCTTGGCAGAAAGGGGTCCAAGAAGCCAGCAGAGGACTTGGGATTTTATTTTCATTTCACAAACTCAAGTTTAGCCACACAGTTCCCCTTGGCCCTGCTGGTAGCCCGAGGAACTTGTAAGAGCTGCACTGCCCACAAAGAGGCCTGATTCTCAGATGCTGTGTCATCCAGGGTGCCTCTAATATCTTTTGAAATGTGCCTCTAATATCTTTTGAAATAAAACACAAACAAGATTACAACTGAAATGGCAACAGAAAGCTCGTGGTTTCAGCATTTGGTAGAGGTAAAACTGAGCTCCATCTTCATCACAGTTAGCAGCTATGGAATGTGGCGAGTTCTTCCCATCATTAGCCATGGTGGGGAGAAATAAAAGTGACTGAGGACCTTGTTGGAATAAAATATAATTGGAAAGAAATATGTCGTCCTGCTGCACCTAGGGAACTGACCTATCTACTTGAAAAGTCAGGCCTCAGGGCTGTTCCTGGGAGTGGGTCATGAACACAGGGGTGCCACAAGCAAAACTGGAAGCCTTTAAGGAGGAGGCTATCCCAGGACACTGCTGTCAGTAGAATGGGCCTACCACACTGGTCTCAGGGAAGAGCAGGATGCACTGGGATAATGAGAGTAAGCCCAGTTGTATTGTTTTATCAAACATTGGCCCTGGAGAAACAGCAGACCAGGATCCCTGCCCTCTGGGAGCCACCTCCAGGGAAGGGGGCTGCCTATGGAGACACAACTGTGTCTTTAGGCCCTGGACACATTTCAGAGATATGTATTACATTCAAGAAATATGTATCGAGCACTTTCTCAATGCCTGATGCTGAGACAATGACCCCACTCCTGAAAATCCTAAAGTTAAAAACAGCTACTACTTACTGGGCAGCAACTACAAACTCTGCTAGGTATTTTGTGGGATAAAACCCCACATACTGTGTACTCACTTTTAACTCCAGAAGCAGGTAAACAGACTTGTGGAACACAACTCTGTCGAAGACCTGGTAACCTTTGTCATCATAGAACAGGGCCTGAAGGTTTGGCCCTGAAAGCCTACTTTAAGTGACTCTGGCAATGTGGCTATTAAGCCTGCAAGGAAAGGGTTAAAAGCTTTCCTGCAGAGACACAGCCTAGAGGTTGATAGGCATGAGCTTATCAGAAAACAGTGTGGCTTCCAGGTTGCATAGAAACAGGAGCCATAAACCTGCTTTCTGCAATACAGTGAGTGCATAGCAAAACTCCAAAGCTTTACTCCCTCTTGGTAATCTCAAGTCTCTAGACTTACTCCCTTTTGCAGTTTTCTCGAGGTTTCAAACTTTGTGTCTCTTTGAAAGTTGAACTAACTTTAGAAAAGATTAGTAGTTAGAATGCTTTGCTTGTTAATTAATAAAGTGTACGTGACCAGCTAACTATAAAAAGTGGTCAGGAACAATAAAGCTTTGCTACTTGCCACCAACAAGCAGGTAGTCTGTCTCTATCATAATAATAATTCCAGGGGCGAGCTTACGCCTGTGGTGAAGCTGCCTGTCCCTCATGAAACTCTCACGCAATATACTTTATAATTTGTTATTCAATATTGCTATTAAGTAGGTTTTATGATCCACATTCAAAGTTAGAGAGGTCTGTCAGCTAGCCAAAGTGGACACAAGTGGGTGAGCTAGCAGAAAAACACAAATGCAATCGCTCAGGGCCCGCTGCTCCTCACCACCCTGCCCCATAGAGGAAGAGTGGGTGGGTTGCTGTATCCAGGAAGCCAGTTGCAACAGACCCCCAACTAAAATTCAGACTGAGGTAAAAGAGAGGAACAAACACATAAACCTGGAAAAGGGTTTTAGCCACCGGAGCCCAGAGAAGAGCAGGTGCGTGCCTTAAGAGTGGATGCAAACACAAGGGCAGAACCAGAGAAATCAAGACAGTCACATTGAGGCTCAGCCAGCACCAGGGATGTGCTCAGGCCTTAAGGCAGAAACAAAGCTGGGACTCAAGACTCAATTTTATGAGAAGCCACATGCACGCACACCCAGGCCATGGCCCAACAGCTTATCGGGACAGTCCTGACGGCCCAGCTTACAGGCACAGCAGCAGTAAAGCAGGTGAGCCCGAACTTGTGCTGGGGTGCACACAGCCCTGCCCTGTTTGATGCCCACTGGTCTCCTTCCTATAGAAGCAGCAGTGACAGTGACTCCCTAGGACTCCAGAAAGGCCAACCCAAAGACTCTGTCCACTACCCACATCAGGGGATGAGGGCTGTTGGATGCCCACAGTCAAGAGTTGACATTCTTGGAGTGTCTGTTAAGCACAGACTCTGCCTGGACACTCTGTCCTATGTAAATCTCAAACAAGAGCAGAACCTCTGCACACTCAGTATGGTCTCTACCTACACTGATGCAACCTCCATTGGCATCACACTCAGTTCATGTCATAAGACACGAGCAGCTTGGAGCAGCTCACTGCATGCTAAAAACACTGAGTGTAAGGAAAAAGAGGGGAGAGGAAAGGCAACGGGGCACACGTGGCAGGTGCCACCACAGCCGGCTCCTTGGCAGGGTGGGGCTAGTCTCAACATCTTCCCGTGCAGCTGGACACATGTGAGAGCAGCTTCTGCATGCTCATCTAGACCCCACCTGTCTTCCTGACCTGACGTCTGTAAACATCTGGGCTGATGTGGTTGTGGCAGGGCTGAACATGTAAGCAGGGACGCAGAAGGCTGGCTGACAAGCACGGAGGACACCCATCTTCTCAGTGCTCACTGCCACATGCTGCAGCCTTCGTGCCACAGTGACTCAGTATCAGAGCCCTCGACATTTCAGTCAGCCGTGGACAGTCATAATTCCAGCTCCATGTAGGGCATCACAGGGAACCATTCTTCTGTTTTCTCCAGACACTGAATATCATGCTCAGGGCATTTACCATCTCCTGTTCTTCAGTTGTGCTGAATATCTGTACAACAGGCAGTGTCTGAGAAATTTCTCAAGAGGTGGCGGCAAGGCACAAGAGGCCAGCTCCTCCTCCCTCTCAGTTTGTCAACAACTGGTGCTGACAATCTGGCAGTCAAATGGTTAAAAATCATAATGAGCAGAGGGGGGAGGTGGGAATGGGTGAAAACCTACCCAATGGTACAACGTACACCCGGGTGATGAGCACATTTGTAACACTGACTCATACATGTAACTAAAAGCTTTGGTAGCCCTGTAATATTTTGATATTTTTTAAAAATCAGAAATAACAACCTGTGGTGCTGAACCAGATGAGGTGGGGGAAGACATTGGAAATTAGAATTAACTCACATTTCCACACGGGAGTAAGGGTGAGGGCCCTGCAGAGACAAAGCACCTGAGAACAAATGTATCCAAGCATGTGGGTCACCGTCCTGGCTGTGGGACACAGCTCTGCAGCCGCTGCCTTCGTGGGACCTGGGAAGCTCAGCTCACATATCTGTCCTGTGCCCTCCAGACAAAGATGACACATCTGACTGACCCGGAGCCTCCTGCCCAGGCATGGCATGGCCAGGCCCTCTGGAAAGGCTACTGCAGCCCCCACTGGTTTCAACTCCCAGCACGAAGATGCCACCATGGAGACACCAAGGACTGTCCGCACATCTGGGTGTGTTCCCTCAATTCTGTGGCACATGCTCCCTGTACCCCTCAGAGGCACGTGGCCCTGTAGTCACACTTCCAGGGATAATGTCTTACTTTCCCAACTAGACTATAATCCAAAAACTGGCATTTTCTGAGTCCCCACAACATACTAAGTACTGGTGGATACTTTACATTATTATCAAGGTAAAATTAGTCAAATTGAACTGACACCTGTGACTGGTGATTTGGGGAGTCATTTGACTGGATTTTTCTTTTCTTTTCTTTTTTTTTTTTTTTTTGAGACACAGTGGGACCTTGAGTACAGTGCCATGGCATCATCATCACAGCAACCTCAAGCCCTTGGAGTGAAGCAATCCTCTTGCCTCAGTTTTTCTATTTTCAGTAGAGACAGGGTCTCACTCTTCCTCAGCCTTCCTCAGGGGTCTCAAACTGCTGACCTCAGGCAATCCGCCCACCTCAGCCTGCCACAGTGCTGGGATTTTGGGTAGGAGCCACCGCACCTGGCACTTGACTGGATTAAGGAATACCCAGATAGCTGTAAGGTATCATTTCTGGGTGTGTCTTTGGCATGTGACTGAATGTGGAAGGTCCAATCAGCTGACCCCCAGGGAAAACAAAAAGGCAGAGGAGAGAGAATCTGCCTTCCCCATCTCTGCCTCTGTCACTCCCTCGCTCTCTTTCCCTCCCAGAACTGAGACACTTGTCTCCTCCTGCCCTTTGGGCATCAGAACTCCACACGTTTCAGCCTTTGGAATCAGGAACTTAAACTACTGACCCTGTGGGTTCTCAGGTCTTTGGCCTTGGACTGAGCTTTCCTGTGTCTCCAGCTTACAGGTGGCCTGTCATGGGACTTCTCAGTGTGCCACTTCCTATAATAAACTTCTCTCTCTCTCTCTCTCAGACACACACACACACACACACGAGCACACATTCACACATGGGCATGCACACACACACACACGAGCACACCACACATGGGCATGCACACACACACACATACACACATGAGCACACATTCACACATGGGCATGCACACACACATACACACACACCAGAACCCTGTTGATTCTGTTTTTCTGGAGAATCCTAATCAGTATGATGAGTAATACTCACCCCAGTGCCACATTCCACTCTTTCATGCCCCCGCATTCCTGCTGGCCAAGTTCTATCTCACAGAAAACAATCTGTCCCACAGCACCTCATCAGATGCCAGGACAAAAGCAGCCACTCAATAAAAATGCAGTGTTTTGCTCTAGATGTCAAGGAAAAAAATCATAGCTAAGCTCCAATAATCATAGCTAATCATGCAAAAACTACAGCTGATGTGTATATATTTCATTCATAAAAACAAACCCCTAGATAGTTTTTTCCACTGAAATATAAAATCATATAGAATACTCATTTTTTCTGCATCCAAAATATAGTCCTGAAAAATCATTTCCCCCAAATTAAATTAACACTTCTATAAACTCATTAGGATCCTAGAAAGGACACTAGAAGATTGGCTGTGATATACAGGTGTTACGGCGTCCTTTAATTTCAATACACATAGATACGAAGCAGGAGGAAAGCAGTCTCGGAAACCGGCGGCTACTTGCCAGGGACCATTCGCAAACTGTGGTAAAACAACTCACGTCTCAAGTGTCCACCCTCCTCACTCTCTTCGCTATCTGTGTAAGATCCGTCATTACCATAGAAACACGAGAACTATATTCCTGCAGTGAAAAGATAGTTTTGGATAAACTGTTTCAAGACACCTTGCTTTTAATTTTTTGATTCAAAATGTTCAGTTTCCTCCACATTCAAGGTTAAAGAAAATATTTTCTAAATGGACCTTTCGGAAAAACTGTACTTTTCATTAATCCTGTTCATCTTTGCAGGGGGAGGGGAGCAGGAGCCTGCTGGTGGGGGTCACAGAGCTGGCCACGCTTCCCAGCATTGTGGTCAGTGGCGTCACATCAGCAGCTGAAAACTCACATGGCTGGGAATATTTATAACCTCAGAAGTTGGCATAGGTTACATCTGGGCCTCCCATCCCAGCCCTGGCAGCCAGTTGTTAAATGCTTTTTTTTTTTTTTTTTTTTGCCAAAATATTCTTGGTGGGTATATAGCATATAAAAAGGAAAGAAGAACTAATATAACTATTTTTAAAAACAATTTCAGAAGTCTTAAAAAGGAAGTATAAAAGGAACTGTCATGGGGTAGTTTGGAAAGGACTAGTGAGTAAAGTCAGTGATTTGGGGTCAACAAAGTTGCTGATGTGATCAGTACAAAGGCAGTTGTCCCTTCTCATCCACTTGTGTCTCCTCCCAGCCTCTGCATGGATATTTTAACGTTACATTAAAAAGCATAACCAATTTCTTGAGGTTTAAAAATTTTGAAAGTAATGAAAACTTGCTAAAAATTTTTTCTATTTTTTTCTATTCTCTATTTTCTATTCTCTATTTTCATTGGTCTGATTTCTTAAAAAGAGGAAGAAGAAGAAAAAGTTACAACATCTAGAGGCTGTCCCCTGCTAGGAGCTCTCCCGCAGGTCTGAGACGCAGCTGCCCACCCCCCTCACAGCAATCTGGAACTTGCCTGCTGTGCAGGACACCAGAAATGGGGCAAAAAATGTCACCCCAAGGAGTAAATAAGAAAAAATTAAGACTCACCAATTCTCCATCTATTTTTAAGTTTTGAATATCCTGCATGTACTTTTAAAACAACAATCAGCTTAATGGACATGTAAACTTGTTTTCCTACCAAAAAATAAAAGATGTTCTGGGCAGCACCTATGGCTCAAAGGAGTAGGGTGCCAGCCCCATATGCCAGGGGTGGTAGGTTCAAGCCCAGCCCTGGCCAAAAACTGAAAAAAAATTAAAAACAAAAGATATTCTATGTGAGTGAGTTATGGGCTGGTCTTGCTGGTAAACAGCGCCAACATCATACTGTATTTAAAATTTCTTTTATAAATTCTCTGGGCAGATGATTCTACACCTCTGAACTCATATTCCAGTCCCATATTCCTTTTTAAGAGCCTTATTCAAGCATTTAAAATAGAGAACACCCAGGAAGAGGCAAACGAAGCATCCAATGAGTCCATGATCCACCCCCAAAGCTGGGCTTTCCCTACATTGTCTGAGGTCAATGGTGTAGCTGAGTTACCAGCAGTGAATTACTCTAGATAGACGGATTGAATAACAAGCACAGGTATCACTTAAAAGCAACCATAATCTTAGTGACAAAGGTCCCTCTTAAAGCCCATTTGCCATCACCACATGCAACTATGCCCACCTGTTTCTGAATCTATTCAGACATTATCAATAGCTCAGGAAAACACAAGGTGCGTCTGTGGCCACCCCGAGATGGGCTGCAGGAAATGATCAGGATACTGAGGGGAGCAGCCTGCTGCAGAATGCAGAGCAGACCTGCACATCCCTGGTCCACCTGCACACATCCAGGACTGACCACATGGGCACTGCCAAGACTCGGTTCAAACCTGAGCACGTGGACATGTGAGGGCCTCCCTTCCACTCTGTCCCACAGGCTGGAGTGTCATGGTATCGTCCTAGCTCACTGCAACCTCAAACTCCTGGGGGATTTCCCAGGAAAGCAATCCTCCTGCCTCAGCCTCCCAAGTAGCTGTAACTACAGGCACCCACGACCACCATGCATAGCTAATTTTTCTATTTTTAGAAGAGATGGGGTCTTACTCTGGCTCAGGCTGGTCTCAGACTCCTGAGCTCAAGTGATCCTCCCACCTAGGTTTCCTCCAGCACCCTTACATGTTCATATAATGAGTTTCATTATCTTGTTTCTGTTCCATATTGGATTGAAAACAGCAAATTATAGCCAGGAAGAGGAATTGTCCAGACAAGCACCGAGTAGCTAGTAAGAAGAGCTTGCTGATAGAGTAATGCCAGAAAAAGACAATGAATTGAAAAACAGCAGACCAAAGACCTAAAATGTCTCTTTCACTCTACACACTACAGGGTAATAATTTGTTTTGTTGATGTTCATCCTGAGTCAAGGCAATTATGTTTAGTGAGTATGTAGGGTGCCTTTTCATAAAGATTTTCACACCAAAGATTTAAATTGTGTGCAGAGATGCATGCCAGTGTGCATGCAGGTGTGCAAGCAGGTGTGTGCAGGTGTGCGCACAGGTGCCTGTGGCTGCATGCAGGTGTTCATGCATGTGTGTGCGTGTGCGGGTGTGTGTAGGTGTGTGCAAGTGTGCATGCAGGTGTCTTCATTGTTGTTATGTTTGAGAAATTTAACAATTTCCACTTTATCTCCTCCTGAACCCAACTATCATTCAGTAGAAGGTGGTTTAATTTCCACGCCTTTTTGTGGGGATGTTTTTATTGGAGTTGAGTTCCAACTTTATTGCCTTGTGATCTGAGAAAAGATAAGGCATAATTTCTATTCCTTTAATTTTGCTAAGGTTTGATTTGTATCCTAGGATATGATCTGTTTTAAACTATGTGCCATGAGCTATGAGAAAAATGTATATTGTTTAACTTTGGGATAGTGTGTTCTGTATACATCTATTAATCCCATTTGTTCAAGGGTCACATTTAAGTCCTTTGCATCATTATGTAGTTTTTGTTCAGAAGATCTGTCCAGTTCTATTGAGGAGTGTTAAAGTACCTGGCTATTATGGTGTTACAGGATACCTTATTGCTAAAACCCCTCAAGTTCTATTTCATAAATCTTGGAGCATTTAAGTTAGGTGCATAAGTATTTAAAATTGAAATGTCTTCTTGTTGTATTGTTCCTTTGACCGGTATGAAGTGTCCATCTTTGTCTTTCTTAACTTTGCTCCTTTGAATCAGCTTGTATCTGAGAATAAGATTGCAACCCTTCCTTTCTTCTGATTTCTATGTTTGAAATACTGTTTTCCATCCCTTAATCCTGAGTCTATATTTGTCCTTCCAGGCAAGGTGTGTGTCCTGGAGACAGCATATGGATGGCTCTTTTATCCAATTAGCCAGCCTGTGCCTCTTCAGTGGGGAATTCAATCCATTGACATTTATTGAGAGTATTGATAAGTATGTTAGAATTTTATTCATCTTATTAGGTGAAAGTCTGTTGTAGTTTTATCCTTTGTGCCATTGTCAAAGCTAAGTTTTGACCTTTAGCTTCTGGGTGTTTCCTTTGGTGGAAGTCCATTGTGATGGTCAGTGTTGAGAATAGATCTAAGTATTTCCTGTAGAGCTGGTCTTGTGGCAAATTTTTTCAGTCCTTCCCTATCTGCAAAAAATTTGATTTCTTCATCAATTTTTAAGCTTAGTTTAGCAGGACATATGGAAGACCATGTTATTCTGGCTTATAATGGTTCAGTTGGGAAAGTCCGCTGTCATCCTAATGGCTCTGCCCCTATATGTCAATTAGCTCTTACTCCTGGCTGCTTGCAAAATTTTTTCTTTCATCTTGACTTTGGACAGGTTCATTACAATGTGTCTTGGAGAAGCTCTGTTTGAGTTGAAACGACCCAGGGTTTGACATCCATCTGAAAGGGGTGTGTTGGGGTTTTTAGTAAAACTTGGAAATTTTCATTTATGATAGTCCCCAGTAAGGCTTCCGTTTCTTTGGGACAATCTTCATCCTCCTGAGGGATCCCTATTACTCATATGTTTAAATACTTCATGGAATCTCATAGTTCTCTAAGCGACTGTTCTGCTTTCTCTTTGTTCTTTTCTGCCTCCTTACCTAGATTAACTCAAACACTTTATCCTCTAGCTCTGAGGTTCTTTCTTCTCCATGGTCTAATCTATTTTTTATACTTTCTACTGTATCTTTACATTCTCTGACTGTCTCCTTCATTTCCTTAAGCTCTGCCATATCCTTTCTATATTCTACGTATCTCTCATCTGACTTTTGGTTCTGTCTTTCCATTTTTTGTCCATTCCATTTATTGTCTTTATCATCCATATTTTAAATTCCCCTTCATTAAGTCCATTAATCCTTTATAGGTTGAGGCTTCTGTAAAAGCTGCCTCATGGTCCCTTGGAGGAGTTTCTCTGTTTTGGTTTTTCATGGTGGTTCCTCCTCATGTATGCTTTCTTCTTGTTCACTTCCTTGTGCTCCTTTTTCCTTCTTACTTCCTCCTTTGCTTCAAATTACCTTGTCTCAGAGCTTAGGTCAGGGGTCCTCAAACTTTTTAAACAGGGGGCCATTTCAGTGTCCCTCAGACCATTGGAGGGCCAGACTGAGGGCCCTGGGATGAGTTGGCTGCTAAGCAGGACAGGCAGCAGCAGCAAAAACACCCAGAGGGCTGGATAAATGTCCTTGGTGGGTTGAATGTGGCCATGGGCTGTAGTTTGAGGATGCCTGGCTTAGGTATTGATGAGGACTCTTGATATGAGGATAAAAGGAGAAGAAGGGTAAAGAGTAAGGGAAGAATTGGGGAGAAGGAGAACAGGAAGAGAGGTGGAGAGTTGATAAGAAGAAATGGTATTGATCAGCATGGTGCTAAGGCCACACCTGTAACTCAGGGATTTTGAGGGGCTGGGTGGGTTCCTAGAAATGAGGCACTCTTCACCAGCCTGAGCAGAGCCAGACTCTTCCTCTGCCAAAAACAGAAAGAGAAGAAAAAGAGCAAAAACAAAAATAAGAAGGAAAAATTAAGTGAGGATGAAAAAGAAATAGAAAAATTCTGCAGTGTGGTCTTGCCAATACTTTCTTCCTGGCGCCAAAGGTAGGGCCTGTTGGCCTTCTTGAGCCAGACTACTGCTGTAGCCTACCTGCCAGACCACAGCTGTATCACCCAGCTCTCAGCAATAAAAAAAGGAAAAAATAAAGAAAAAAGAATAGATAAAGGGGCAGCACCTGTTGCTCAGTAGGTAGGGTGCCAGCCCCTTGTACTGAGGGAGGTGCATTCAAACCTGGCCCCAGCCAAAACTGCAACAAAAAATAGCCAGGCATTGTGGTGGGCACCTATAGTCCCAGCTACTCCAGGGGCTGAGGCAAGAGAATTGCCTAAGCCCAAGAGTTGGAGGTTGCTGTGAGCTGTGTGATGCCACTACACTCCACCAAGGGTGATAAAGTGAGACTCTGACTCTACAAAGAAAAAAAAAAGAATAGATAAAGGAAATTAAAAATACCATTGAATCAAATAAAGGAGAGAGAGGTAAGAGGAATTAAAAAAAGAAAGAAGAATGACCAAAAAAAATGGAGGGGATATCTTAAGCTGTTGTACAGCAACTAATGTGGGAGAGATGAGAAAAGTAGAAGAGTCTCTATCCAAAGAGAGAATGTAGAGGAGTGAAATATAGGGAGAGAGAATAAATGAGGCTAAAATACTATAACCAAAAAATACAGAAGCCCTTGTTCTTGATGAAAGTAAAATTGAAAATTAAGAAAAGAACCAATCAAACAAATTAGCAAAAAACAAAGCACATCATAACAAAAATAGTTCTAATATCCAAAAATAAGCATCCTCAGCAACAAAGAGAAGTATAAAAAAGAAAAATATACTAATAACAATCAACACCAAGAAACATATAGATATAGATATATAAAAGCATATATGTAGCAGAAGGGATCCACTATAGTATGAATATATTTGTGGCAATACACATCCCGGACACCAGGTGGTACTGTGCTTTTAGAAGATGGATAACACAGCCAGTAACCTCTCTCTAGTTACCAGGCATAGTCCTGTTTCCCAACTTAGCTGTCAGTGGTGATTACCTGATTGTTTCTTCAGCATTCAGACCCCTCCAGGTTGGGATCTTAAAGCTCTCCAGAATCCTTCAAAGGTATGTCTCACAGTGCCCCTGACAACAGTTCCTGTGGGGTGTGGGATTCCCTGAGTCTGTCTCTAGTAGAAGTCTTATCCCAGCAGGTCATGCCTTAGGCCCCCAGTAAGAGGCCCACCCTCATGACCTTCTCACAACCTTCCCACAATAGCCACCCCCAGCCACTGAGACCTTCCCAGTATGACTATATCCCTTGCCACAAAACCAATGGTAAATCCACTCCAACTAGCACTCAAATCTGGCTGCCATATACTGTTCAGGTCTTTCACTCTTCCAAGCTTTCCACTCAATATGCAGCTCCCCCCAAGAACTGAAAGCTTTGGAAAGGCTTCCTCCTATCCCCAGACCTCCTTGGAGAGGTTGGCCATTCCCACCAACTCACAAAAACTTGCCTAGTGTGTCAGAACTCCACCACTCTGGTTCACAAACTATAGCCAATATATCAGTACTTCACTGCACACTCTTGAGCCACAACTCCAGGTAAGGTACCCACAGCAGATATGGCTTGGTTTTTGCCCCTTCCTCAGTTGGACTAGGGGAGCTCAGGCCAATGATCCTTCTTGTCCACTGTCTTGCTCCACCTCCCCCCCCCAGGCCTCATTGTAGGAAGTTTTAAAGTTTGAAGAACCACTTTGTAAATCAAACAAAGGGTCCCACAATAGGTTAAATATTTCTTTAATTTTTCTAAATTGTGGTTGCAATTTTCAAATTGTTTGTAAGCTTTAATCAAATTATTCAACAATTAAATGACAAAACCTTCAACTTTTTAAGTTCTGGTAACTTTTAGTTATTTAAAAGAAAGGTTGAAACTAGAAGTTCATTGAATTTTATCCATACAAAAGCTAGGGAGGCATTCACCATGTCAAAGATAACAGTTCAGGTAGATTTTGAACTTCTATAATTTTGCCTAGAATCATCATTCAACTTACAGGAAGAATTTCTTATTAGAGCACCTATTTTTTATGTGGATGAATTTATGTTTGGTACCACATTAGGATAAAATTGATAGGTTTTATGATTTTGCAGCATGTAAATTTAATAGACATTAAAAGAATCATCAATAGAAACAACTTCTTTGATGAGTTTTGTCTTGTAACAATATTTGTCAATAGAAGTCATCCCGAATGGAAGCAAAAAATGGCAGCTACAAAAATATCTGCCTGAAATATTTATAATTTAAATATTTAAAAATATATTGAGAATTTTCTACATGAAGCAAAATTTGCTCTGAGCTTACTAGGTCCCTCTGCACCTCTAGACAGGATATTTTCTTAATTAAAAATATAATAGTGTATAGAGGAGAGTCAATTGAGGATGTCAAAAATTTCAAATTTATAAACCACAAAATGATACTTTTAAAAAAATTGCAAAAAATTCTGTGAAAAATTAAAAATAATTTGGCTATCTTAAAGCACTATTTGGGAGGAGAATACAGTATTAAATAAAAATAATTTTAGGAATGCAATTAAATCCTATGTATGCCTATAACAATCAGAATTATTTTTTTAAAACTACAATTAACACATGTGAACATATTCCAAGAATTGTTATTTTGCTTTCTGTAAGTTCAGAAAACATCTGTTTTTCTTTAATACACATAGATACTTTTTGTCTTATATAAAAACTTATTTTGAAATTTGTTTTAAATAGAACTATCTTCAGATGCACTAAATGATGCAGTGTCAATCTATCAACTCTAGCCACTGCCACCATCTCCTCCTTCTCCTCCTCCTCCTCCCCTCTTCTTTTCTCTCCCTCCCTATTCACACATATACACACATTATTTTCAGCAGGCTCAGCACCTGTAGTTCAGTGGTTAGGGCACCATCCATATACACAGGGGCTGGCAAGTTCGAACCTGGCCCAGGCCTGCTAAACAACAATGACAACAACAAAAAAAATAGCCCAGCTTTGTGGTGGGTGCCTGTAATTCTGGCTACTTGGGAATCTCAGTCAAGAGAATCACTTAAGCCCAAGAGTTAGAGGTTGCTGTCAGCTGTGATGCCCTGGCACTCTACCAAGTGCAACATAGTAAGACTCCATCTCAAAAAAAAGGACTATTTGTAGCAGCCCTCTCACTATGAAAAGTGTCCTGGTTCTGATAGTAAGTCAAGGGGACCCTAACCACTGGGTTATTGGAAAGTATATCAGCCTTGCCCTCTCTTCTGCTCAGAGGTACAGAAACACATATCTCTGAGGTTGATGAAGGGGCCATACATGTCAGTCACAAAGACTGAGAGCTTACTGGAGAGAAGGCCTAATGTTCTCTCACTGATTCCCCTTTTTCCTAACTCAAATACTTCAAATTTTTTACATTTTTCCATTTTACCTTATAGGGTCTCCCACAAGAGAAGTAAAATGAGTTGACTTCTTATTCTGCCAAAGCATCCACTATTCCAACAAATCTCATGCCTTCTCAGCTCTGTTATATAATTCCACTCAGGAAACACTTGCTCACTGATCCCTGGTTTGGCTTAACCTGCCATTGCTCTGCCTGCCATCTCTCAGTGGCCTTCCCACCTTCTGTGCCTTTCCTTAGGATTTAATTCTATAAATGCCCCAGGTTTGTTTCCAAAGGGCAAATGCTAAATCTGACTCCCTTCCAAAAATATGTATCATGTTTACCTAACTGTGCACTTGAAGTACTCTAGTCTTCCAAGTATCCTCCCACCTGGCTGTATGTCAGCCTGAGTCTCTAAGAGATGGCTGCCCAGCAGTACTGATTGCTAACTCCCCAGGGCTGTCCTCTCAGAAGCTCCAGCCTCTCTTTAAGGAAATAATTCCTCTTGTCCCTTCAAACTTTCAAACTTTCTCTTCCTGTGTTCATTTCTTTAGTCCCCAGTCACTCCTCCTAAAATAACAATTCACAATCCTTTCCCCAGTCTTATCTTTTAAAGGCAATTTTATCATTATCTAACCTAACCTCCATTGTCAAAATATTTCTAAAGGTCTAAAAATATCATGCTGTTCCCTTTTCAGGGAAACTCACCCTCTCCCCGGAAAGTTCACTGAAAGATCAACTCACAATTCAGGAAGATAAATATGAGAAAGGATTTATTTACTGTGGGCACAGGGAGAAATCACTGAGTAATAACCCAGTTTTCCAAAGGTATCTTTATACAGGTCCTTTTAGGAGAGAGGGGACTGAGGAGTATAGGGCATAAATGGTTGGTAGGGAGGTTTCTAGGGAGGATGAATGGATGGAGGAGAAATAGACTGACTTGTAGATTAACCTAGGAGACAGGTGTTTATCACCCAAATTATTTGGACCAGGTCCACCTATATTTTTGACCCTCAATCCTGAAACATTTGGAGATAACAGGAAGGGAAGGGGAGTCAACTGTCCTGTTTGATCCTCTGATCAGGTCAGTTCACCTTATGCAGATGAGGGGAAGCCTTCCTCCAGTGTTTCTTGACCTTGAATGGCCTTCAATTCAAAATATTCTTTATACCAGAGACTCATATTTTGGGGTGGAATTTCCTTAGCTCCTTTGCCTCCTTAAGCTGTCCTCTGATACTACAAACTTTGCCCCAAAGAAATATGTCATCTTCCAACATGGTGGACTTACCAACCTCACTTTCCCTTGCACTCTCCTTTCCAAATATCAAGATCCAACCTTTACACTGGGACTCATCATTGCCCACTGCCCATTTTCCTTGTAAGTTTGTTGTTTTTGTTTTTGTTTTTGTTTTTTACTATCTTTTGTTTTCTCTTAAAATTTCGTTATGCTTACTTCATGTTCAATTGCTGACCTAATTGTCTGCTTTTTCTTTTCTTAATGTGGGCGCATCCTGAGAGGTTCCCACCATCAAACCTGTGACCCTGCCTGCATTGGTGCCAATATCTTGGCTATCATGTACAGACAGGAGTGTCAAGTGTTCAAACAGACCTCTCTCACATTTTCTGGTATTGTATTCCTCTGACATTCTTAAGAACAGGAGATCTCACTCTCTCTATAGAATATCATTCTAATAAATGATACAACATGTTCTAGTATCAATCATGAGGGAAGGAGGAAGTTAAAACCCACCTCAAGGCCCCACATTTTCCTCCAGCTACTGCCCCATCTCCCTGCTACCCTCTAACAGGATGACGTCTCCCAGAGTTTTATTTTCTGCCACATTCTTTCTTTTCTGTCCTTCTGGGATACCAATTTCATGTATATCAAGCCTTTTTGTTTTGTTTTATTTTGTTTTTGGCTGGGGCTTGGTTTGAACCTGCCACCTCTGGTATATAGTGCTAGCGCCCTACTCCTTTGAGCCACAGCTGCTACCCTATATTAAGCCTTTTCACTAAAACCACACACATCTCTTAAATTCATTCATGCATTTCCTATTCTTTCTTCTTTCTCTGTTGTTCTATTCACCAGTTACTAACCCTGTTTTCTCCTGTGTTTGATATGCTGTCACCTCCCTTTATACAGCTACTCTCAGATATTGTACATACATATCTACTAAAATTTCTTTTTGATCTTTTTTTGTAGATTCCACTTCTTTAATCAGGTAATAAGAGTTCCCATATTTTAAACTGCCTTTCCATTAAAAAAAAAAAAAGGTATTTTGTATTTTCTCTTCTATCTTGCTGGACACACTGATTATTGTTATTGTAAAGTTACTTTCTGTACACCTGTGTGATTGCAGCATTGCCTTTTTTCTTGTCGTCTGTTTAGTCTCTTGACTTTCAGTTATCTATTCCTGTGTCTTGTCATACCTAGTATCTCTTACTGAGTGTGGGGCATTGTGCATTTAAGAAAATGTTATCTTCCTCTAGAGAGGATTCTCCTTCCCTGGTAGGCTACTGTGGAGATCAGTTTAATTTAATCAGTGACTAAGCCAAGTGGGAATGCCACTGCAATGCTCCCAGCTACCTCCTCTGTTTCCCCTACTACAGCATACAGGGCTTCTGTAGGTCCTACTCATCATTTTCTTCCTTTAGGAGATAAACAAAAATACTCTATGGAATACTACATAGAGACACATCAACTAGAGCACTAATTCACATTAGAGTTTCAAAAATGGACATGCAATAAAAATAAACCATTGTTCAGAATATAAAATTATAAGAAAAAAAGTCACTATATGACTTTCACCAACCTTCTCTGATTAATTTAGCCATCAAACTCATTCTTCAAAATGCAATTACATTTTATATATAGCCTGTTGGTAAGCACTGAAAAATAGGAATGCTTAATAAATTATATTTTAAAACTTTGTTTTTATCAACATAGTTTTCGTGTTAGTCTATTTCTTTTCACACAATTACCAGACAGGCCCAATCAAATGTACTTAGTGAGCACATCAGGCAGCTTAAAAGAGGAAGGTCACGTGTTCCATATGTAATTGCACTGGAGAACTAGGCAATATGCAGCTTCATCTCTGCAGGTAATCTTTCTGGCAGTTGTGCGGTAGAAGGCTCAGTGTGTTAATAAGATTTTTCATATTTTAAACTGCCGAAAGAGAAAATTACTCAAAGAAAAAAATGTGCTAAATATTCCTAATGAGTGCTAAAGCATAAGCCCCAAGATACAAGCAGGTTCATTCCTCACCCAGTCCTGGGTGCAGTGTGGAATCTGCATGACTGTGATGAGACCCATCAGTGACGTGGCTCTAGTCATATGTCAGATCCAGGCAGGACATAAAGACATTCATAGAACTAAAGAAAATAGCAAGTGAATTGCTTTGAGGAGAAATGCTGTGTTCTCAGAGTAGCTTTGAAAAGCAAAGAAAGCTAATTCCCTGTAAGTTTTCATCAGTGGGCATAAGGTAAGCTGCCTAGGCAAGGAAAACACACAACAGCTTTTAGACCCGCTCTACTTTCTTGCTTTAAGAAAAAAAATTTTCCTCTTTTAACAATCTTTTTCCCACAAATAGACACCAACATATAGTATTATCCTATTAAAAAAGAAACAATGGCTCTTAATACATTTTAAAGTTACAAAAACATTCCTAGAAGCCTTCAAATGCTCCCAGTGCATGAAACTTTAAGCCACTTGAGTGCTGTTAAGGAAGAAATTTCAAATTCTATCTGAACCACAGTATTACTGATCAAGGTTCTGGAAATTAATACAGCAACCTGAACAATTCCCACAGAGAAAATTACAGGGGAAAAACATACAAATTTTTATAGAAGACTAGTTTGATGTAGAATTATGAACATGGGATTGTAAGCTATCAAAATTCTTTAAAGATTTTGGAAAAGAGCTCATACAACACATAAAATCCAGCTGTTTTCAAAAGACAATATAAGTTTCAGAACAATCTTGACCAGTGTTTTTAACCTTTTTTATTTCCCCATGCACTTGAACCTATAGTTATACCTCCATGGCCACTTAAATTATGTTGACCAAAAAAAAAGAGAGTTAAAAAAAGAATATACTTACTGTGCTTTGAACTTCTTTTAAAAAAAAATTTAATTAATGATTTTTAAAATTTTTGGCAGCACATCTGAGATCCTTTGATGGCACACCAGTGTGCCGAGGGTACACCAGTTGAAAATCACTGATCTAGATGGTTGACATTTAGTGTTAAATAAAAATAAATTTTAGTGGAGAATAATTTCTAAGATACTTTTAAACATCAACCTAAATATAAGTTGAAACTATTAAGCCTGTGGTGAATAATTAAAACTATTGTAATAATAAGTATAACAGTAAATATATTACGTGTAAATTTTTAACAACATTCAGTACCTTGGAGATAAAGACATTTAAGTCTCTACTGTGAAAATTTAACCTTGTGGACAGCCCATGATTTTTTTCTTGTCAAAATATAAACAGCATACAGCTTCTTTAAATATGACTAGAACACAAACAAATAGAAACATGCAAACTGTGCATGTGTCTTAGTAAAATAATTCTCAACTTCCAAAAATGATGGCGGCCTCTGGAAGGCATACATAATTTTCTGGAATTAAAATCTTTGCTAAAGAAAAACTTCAATCTTGTGCTTAGACCAAGATACACATAGTGCTAAATAAAGCTATATAAATATTTTTGCCCTCATAAGTAAATAATAAATTAATAACATCTTTTTCCCAACTAGTTGTGGATTGTTTTCTTTTCAATGTGAATTAATGATTCAGAAAGTAAAACATTTTCATACTTTAAGCTTCACATAGCAGAGGTTCCACGTACCTCTTTTTGTGAGAACTTTCAAGTTATATAAAAATGAAACCCCCTCCCATACACGCTCCCAGAAAACCAATAAGGGCCATGTACACAGGTTTTTACAAATACTTCTGATTTTGGGAAGCTTAATGATAAAGAACCACATTTCATTCTTTTAAATGTTTACTAAAAAGAAATATCACCAAGAAAGGGAACCAGAATAATGTGGAATTCAGGTGGAAAACCCTTATCTTTAGCTTTTCAGGAGATGCCACTGTGTGGGACTTTAGTTTCTCCCAGACATGATTTTCTTGCAGTTAAAACATCCACATGTGAGATAGAAGCCACGTGATTGAAGAAAAACTGACTTCAGAAAAATACAAAGATGATTTTAATCTATTGGCTTCCACTCCCGGGCCATCTGAAAGACAGAAAAGCGAGTTAACAGAAAACATCTCGAAGCACTGACTCCACCACCTCTTATCCCAGTGTGCAGAGGAGCTGGTATGTCTGATGGAGTCCGGATTCTGGGTTTTCTTGGGAGGAAGCAGGGTGTGACCAGGACCTGCAGTCCAGAGCTGCAGTTTGTCACAGCACGTCAGACAGTAACACACATGCTCACTTCACGCAGGAGCCCATGCCATACAAACCTTGAAAACCATCTGTGAAATTAGCCTTTGTTCAGTGCTAACTGCTGTCCCAACTCACGCTGTCCCTCTGCCCTCCCTCCAGGGTTCCCCCCATCCCCCCATCCTGGTCATCAGCTTTAAAAGCAGTGACAGGATGGCAGTGTCTGGATTTGCATTTTTTGTTCAATTGTGATACTGAGTAACTCTCCTGAGGAGAGAAGTGAGCCGACCTCCAAGCACGCAGGCCATATGCACACTAAGACCCAAAGGGCACCATCTAGAGGCAATATTCTTTAATTTTCTTTAAAAAAGAATTATGTATCTATTAAATTAAAAGGAATATATTTTACCCCAGTAAAATGTTGAGTGTTTAATTTCATTTGATTCATACTATAATTCTATACTAAGGCAAGTTAAGTATTATAATAGACCTGAAATTAAATTTTGTTGTTATTGTTGAGACTGAGTCGTCTCACTTTGTCACCTCGCTAGAGTGCTATGCTGTCATAGCTCACAGCTTCCTCAAACTCCTGGGCTTAAGTGATTCTCTTGCCTTAGCCTCCCAAGTAGCTGGGACTATAGGCACCTGCCACAACACCTGGCTATTTTTAGAGACGTGGTCTAGCTCTGGCTCAGGCTGGTCTCAAACCTCTGAGCTCAGGCAATTCACCCGCCTCGGTCTCCCAAGTGCTGGGATTACAGGCATGAGCCACCATGCCCAGCCCATGAAATTAAATATTTTTAAAAAGAGAAGAAGAAAAGGAAAACATGAGTTGAAGTCCTACCCCTGCTACCTATAAGCTGCTGGTCACATATGACTTGAGACGAGCTGCCCACCACCTACAATGACTCCTAGTGCAATTCTCACTGTGGATGCCATGATCTCTCAGTTTGTTTCCAGCTCCAACAGTCTACAATACTGTTAGGAGACAGCTCACGTTCAAGACCATTCAGTCATCAGTGGTAGAGCTTGGACTACAGCCCATATCTCTAGCGCCTAGTCCATTTTCTTTCCCTAATAGGCTGGTCTAAACCACAGGCACTAGGGCAGCTGGAACAGAAGTCACAGACAACAAAAATCAACAGGACACGTAATTCTGAAGGTCCTTAATGCACCAAAACACGGATGTGGAATGGAGACCAATCAGTGTAGATGGCTCTCTAGCAGAGACTCACAGATAACTTTCACAGGCTCAAGATGAGATAGAGATGGCTTCTATTTCACTATGAATTTCTTCCTTAAAATGCAGCAAATGCTAGTCAAAAAACCACAAATATGTGGAAATAATAGCTTTTCTTTCTCTTTCCATGTGCAACACTTCACATGTAACTAATCAACAGACAGTGAGGAACTGACTTGATCTTTAAGTGACTTTTACAATCCTAAAGCCCATGTTGCCATTTTCATCTTGGCAGTCAAGAAGCTCAGCTAGCCAGGAGTGAGATGCAGGGTGTGGCTGCTCTCATTTAATATCAAAAAAGGCAACTATCAAAATGAAATGAATAAATGACTAGAATAGCTAGCATTTTTAGTGTCTGTCCTGGTCCAGTACTGTTCTAAGTATTTATGGTGAATGAATCTCTGGACAGCCTGTAAGTTAGTTGTTATCACTAGCAGCTCCAGTTTATGGATGGGTGAACTGAAGCATAGACCTAGCTCACACATTTAATGAGTGGAGAAGCCACACTTGGGTAGCCTTACTTGAAAGTCCATTCTCTTAGCCACAAAAATGTACTCTAAATATATGTGTGTGTCATTATTATAACACGCCTAGGTTCACTGCTGAATAGGAAAAATAAATTATAGATAAGTATATGAATGTGTACTGCGTGCAGGAGGGCTGGGGCACCCTGGAATGCCAAGGGGCATGGAGCCAGGTGCTTCAAGAGGGGAAGGTCTACGTGGAGAGGTGGGGAGACAACCCTCCCCACCCAGCTTCACATTCTCGAAACAGAGGATGGAATTCCAGATGAATGTAGTCTTACACAGTTTTCTAAAAAGCTCTAACCACCAAAATATGAAAGTCACAATTTTTATATTCTACTGGCATACCTCTTCAGCATAATGTGAATAAAATGTCTAATTTTATTTGCATTGCCTTGTGATCCTTCCTAGCTTCTGTTTTTCTTCACATTATTGATAGTTTGTTTTTACAATATTTGTCATTTGATGCATTGACCTTGAGTCATCTCCCTTCAACATGGTTGTCCCAGGGATGACTGTTCAGGGACTACTTGTTTCTCAGGCACCTGTTCTTGGGATGGTTGTCCCAGGGATGATTGTTCATGGAATTCTTGTTTCTCGGATACCTGTTTTCAGGATGGTTGTCCCGGGGATGACTGTTCAGGGAATTCTTGTTTCTCAGGCACCTGTTCTTGGGATGGTTGTCCCGGGGATGATTGTTCAGGGAGTTCTTGTTCCTCAGATACCTGTTCTTGGGATGGTTGTCCTGGGGATGACTGTTCAGGGAGTTCTTGTTCTTCAGATACCTGTTCTGGGGATAGTTGTCCCGGGGATGATTGTTCAGGTTCTTGTTCCTCAGATACCTGTTCCTGGGATAGTTGTCCTGGGGATGACTGTTCATGGAATTCTTGTTTCTCAGATACTTGTTCTTGGGATAGTTGTCCTAGGGATGATTGTTTGGGGAATTCTTGTTTCTGAAATACCTGTTCTTGGGATGGTTGTCCCAGGGATGACTGTTCATCAGGTTCCTCTTGTGCAAGGATCTGTTCTTGTAATGGCTGCATTAAGGAAAACCGTTCAAAGGATTCTTCTTCCTCAGGTTTTTCTCCTTTTCTTAGTGATGATGCTTCTGCCGGCAGTTGTCCCACTGCAGATTCCTCTTGGGCTTCTACTTCTACTGGGGTTTCTAGTAGGACAGGTGTATTTTTTTCCTCTAGAAAATCATATTGTTCTTTCTCTTTTTTTCAATAAACAAAATAAAACAAAATCACCAATAAACATAATAACCATCTAAACTAGCTGAAGTAAATCATAAAAAGATAAATGTTGCTGCTATATCATTGACTTAGTAGTGACAGTGATAATACTAATAAAAATAATTTTCACCTAGGATATCACACTTGTAATGTATTTTTGCATACATTAGCACTTTTACTCTTGTTTGGAAATGCCCTCTCAAACAAGTACAAAATGGATAGGATGGGACAGTATTGGGTAATCCTAAGAGAAGCAAGATAGAAGGTGTGTTACTGAACATCAATTGAGAGACATAATCCATTAATCGTTTAAAAATTGGAAGGTCAAAGGAAAGACTTGCTTTTTGTATGGAAGGCACTTTGAGTAAAATGAGAAAAAGATAAACAAGAGTGTAGAGAAATCCAGACTAAGCATTCTCCACAACAGACACAGGGACACAACCTTTCCTGAGTGAGTACAGGCAGAATGCCACAGACTCACCTCCCCCTGGCCATGCCACATTACACCCTTACCAGTGCCAACACCACACAGCCCCTCAGGGATTAATGTTGTCTGGATAGGGAATCAAAGGATACTCAGAAAACTGAAAATAATACCCTCTGAGATAACCTATGAAAAGACATCTTCAGCAAAGAGCCTCTCTGGCCTCAGTGGGCAGGTAACCGGCAGATGTGTGGAACTCACAGGCCCACATGCCACCTCCCAAACCTTGCTCTTCACTTTGTTTTAAGAAGCAACTCCCAGACCCCAAACCAGAAACCTCAACTCCAATTTCATCCTCTCCCAATATCCAAGTTTGGCCACATATGGTCAATTTTGTCTACTCCCAGAAATGTGTCACTTTCTGTACAGCCCACTGCCTGGGGACCAGCCCTTACCACCAGACAAGGACAGTGCTCTATGTGCACACAACATTCACCTGCCTTTCCCTTCCCCGCTATCAGAGCAATTTTTTTAAACATAAATTTGATCATATTGCTCTATACTTGAACATTACCTACAGGATAACCACCAAAATCTTTAAAATGATGAGCATGGCATGGCAATGATGCCCAGGTGGCCACTCAAGCCTTGTGCTCCTCTTCTGTGTACCGAGCTGCCAGGAGTGTGCTTCCAGCCAACGTGCATCTAAGTAGAGCCATTATTTCAGGCCACAGGGATGAGGATACCTGCTGTCTCTCTTCCTTCCTCCCAGATCCCATGCATTGGAGAGAGCAGCTTCACAAAAGCAAGGACCCCTGAGTCCCTTTGTGGAGGAGAACCAGCCAGGGAAGCCTATAACCCACATCAGGCTTTCTGTGACCAAGAAATAAACATTTACTGTGTAAAGTCACCAAGATTTGAGGGTTGATATTTTTTACAACTTACCCTCACCCCTCTCACTGATGGAGCCTGAGAGCTGGCCTGGCCTGTATTCCTATCTTCCCTCTTCACTCTTTGTTCCAACTGCACCAGCTGTTACCTCCTCCCCAAACACACTCTCACTTCTCCACACACATAGATACACTGACCCTGTACCCACCACACCCCCATCTACCCTGTGGATTTGGCAAAATCCCATGAACCCTTCACAGGTCATCTTGGCAACTCCCTCCTCATGACACAAACGAGCCATTAATCCCACAGCCTTTCCCTGGAGACCAGTCAGTCATCCCCCGTTGTGCATTTCTGGGGTGACAATCCGTACCTCTATTCAACACTTATCATATTAGACTTTCTTGTTTGCACATCTGTGCCCCAAGCCCAACAACACATGAATGAGCTTTCTGAGAGACACACAGGTGAGTGTCAACCCTGCCCCTGAACACACACAGAGCCTCGCCAGGGCTGCGGCTGTGCTGTGCTGAGCTGGTGTTTTTAGGGAATGATGAAGGACATGTGAGTCCTAACTCTTCTAATTCCAGATTAATCTTGAGCAAGTCACCTGCCTTTTCTCAGTTCCAGTTCATTCTTTAAAAAAAAAAAAAATAGGGATGAAAATGTGGCTCTTTGGGAACTGCAGGATAAAGATGAGAAGTAAATGAAAGAGCACAGTGAACGGGAAAGGTGCACACACAACATGACGCTCATCACACAGGAGCCTCTTAAACTGTGAAAGGGGAATAGTTATAGAAAAACAGTAAAGGCTGTCACACAGTGATACATGATTATATGCCACGCAAAGGACAGAGGCCATGTCCTCTAGAGAGTGGGAGCTGCCTTCACCAGCCTTCCTGCACCTCAGCCCCAGGATCACCAGCCTTCCTGCACACCCTCGGCATGAGCACCAGCCTTCCTGCACACCCTCGGCCCCAGGAGCACCAGCCTTCCTGCACACCCTCAGTCCTGGGAGCACCAGCCTTCCTGCACACCCTCAGCCCCGGGAGCACAACTCACTGCGTGAATCTGCCTTTCCCACTAGACCATGAGCATCTGAGAGCAGAATGCTCTTACTTAGTTTTGTTTCTAGAGTGACCAACTTAGCCTGGCACATGAAAGACACTCAGAAAATGTTTGATAAATAAGAAAGGCATAAATTATGAAGAATCCAGCAGTCCCCTAATCCCATACCTAAAGCATTCCTAAAAAGACATGAAATTAGAATGTGCAAAATTAAAAATAGATTTAAAATGTATATGAGTAATATATTCATACAATATGTAATATAAAATATCAATATAGAGTAACATTTGGGCTGTATTAATATACATTTAAAAGCATTTTCAGGAACCCCTGCGTTCCCCGGACCTCCTCAACATGGTGACCACTGAGCCAGTTCTGGCTCCGGGAGCCTGGCCTCTACTGTGCTCGCCTGCGATCCACTGGTGTCTAAATATGGCTACAAATTTGTCACCTTCAGGGCTCAGGATGCCCATATTTGTCTGAAGTCTCCTGTCTGAAACCTGCACTTCATATCACAAGTTTTAGGAGCTTTATTTTTCTGTTCTCTACTTCCTCTTTTACAAAATGTTATAAGGGTAAATGTAGTAAAATATTAAAATGACCACGTAATTGAACAATGGACGGTCAGCCTAAACGGACTGATTGGCGACAGGGAATAAGTCAAAATCTTCCTTTGTCAACTGACCTAAAAATTGCCACTAAAAAGATGATTTAGAAGGCTCTGTACCTAGCTGTGAAAGTGTAACTTATTCAAAAATCAAGTAAAACACGGGGAAGGTTCCCCCTAAACAGAAAGTCTGGTGGCCTCACTACGGACACTGCCACCGGGTAACTCAGAGTGGGACAGCCCCCAGCCCAGAGCAGCCACCTGCACTGCGCCCACAAATGAACATTGATAATATGTCCTCTTACCAGGAAACGGAACCACTTTTTTATTCTTGCTGAAGTCCTCGAGAGATGCTAAAAAACAAACAAAAAAACGCACATTAATAAGCTCATCAAAGGGCTTACGTATCATGATATTTTAACATAAGATCTACGGCTAAAAGGAAGACTGAAATGTAACTCCATCGACTAGAAGAATTTAGGATCAATTTCAGTAGGAATAAAATCATGCTTTTATTACTCAGAAATCCACGCCAACACTGTGCAATTTATACTGTCTGAGATTATAGGGCACTGGCAGAATTTCGATTTTCTTAATTTCTTCTGCAAAGAAAAAAGTCACATTTTACTTGAGTTAGTTTTCTGCCTGTTGTTTTTGTTTTTGTCAGCATGTTCCTCATACAGTCATACAGCAGGACATCAAAGGTGTGGTGACATTCCCTTTGCCCTGTATGAGATTTCGGGGGTGACAGAGTCTTTCAGTTGGTCAAGTAACCTCAAAGCACAGGTGCTGGGTGTGCCCCACAGACAACCAGAAAAGGTAAACCAGCTCGGCTCACACAGAAGCTGCTTTTTAAAACCTTAATAGCAAACTTCAGTAAAAGTAGGACATTCACTCCAAAATGAAAAACACTAAAACTAGAAATGAGTGACTGACATGAACACTCACAAGATGAAACAGGCGGCTGCGCACAGCACAGTGTGAACACACACAGGGACCCTGTGCAGATCTGCCCAGAACGCCTCACCCAGCACCCCCGCCGTCCTCCGGGCACAGTGAGGGGCCTCACCCAGCACCCCCGCCGTCCTCCAGGCACGGTGAAGGGTTCACAGACCCTCTTCCAACTCAGCAACTGGCAGGAAGATGTTTGCTGGGTCCCAGATACACGCTCCGCACTGTATCTTGGTCTCAAAGTCTCCACTGGCGCAACCAACACAAATATCTCTGCTGAAAAGCCCTTCAGTTAAACTGAACTCAGGAGCCAAATCACTAGCTGGACGCTGTTCTGAAGACCAGACATGTTGGCAAAGGAGAGAAAGATGTGCCAAGGCAGGTGGGACATGGACAGTGCCGCGGGAGGGAGTTAGAGAACCCATTAGAAAAGCTGATCGGAGGGATCAAACTGCCCGGGCGGCAGCTGGGGAATCTGAAAACTGGAGTGGAAGGGGGGAAAGCAAGAGCTGAGAGCTTCAGGAGAGGCCAGTTGATTACAGTCATGGCGGAGCAGAGGACACCTAGACCCAGACTTGCCACAGCAGCCGGACAAGATCAGAAAAAACACAAAGAATTCCCTTACTTGCGTCTTAACGTCTTGGGTGACTTGCACATTATGTAAGTGCTGTACTCAACACTCAGCCTATAACCCAGTTTTTATTTTCACTTATTTTTTGTGGCTGCCAGGACACCCAGCAGCTGCTAGTTATGAAGAAGGCAGGCTCAAATTTGTGAAAATAAATTCAGTGTTTTGGTTTTAGGTATAATTAGTTTGTGAAAAGTGAGAAACAGAGTTAGATCGCGTTTAATTTGGTAACTATTACCTAGGCAACTGATGTTTCTGTGGGCCAGAATGCTTCTAAATAAATCAGCAAAGACATTTACTGAGTCCTTATGGGGGAACATGCGCTACCTCTAGAAGGAGTCTGAGGTCCTAGAACCTCTGGTGGCAGCCTGCAGGCTCCCTGCCCACCTGTGGCTTTAGAACAAGTGGCTAGCCCTATGAGATCTCCTGCAACTGCTGCATACTTTTGTATTCTCAAAATACGTTTTATTTTCTATATTCAGACAAGCTCATCACAGAAAATCTGAAAAAGAGAGCAAAACTAAAGAAATAGAAATAAATAGAAATCACAAACCCACCCCCCACTGTAACAAGTTGTAGCCTAAAGTGAGTCTAGTGGTAGGGAACACCCACTGGTCTCTGATTTTGTAGCCTTGGGACAAATGTCTACATGTAGATGGCTGGTTCAAAAAAGCACACGTTTTCACACTTAAGACATACTTCAAAGTGCCCTATGGAAAGGCAAGCCACGCCCTCCTGAGGACATGTGTACCCCTTCCCCACCCATAACCCTCTCAGGTGACAGCTACCCCCCATGTGTGGCACCACTGGGCATGGATGTGGGTGCACCTGTTCCCGTCACTGCGTCCAGACCCTCACCCCTCGCTCCTCCCAAACCCATAGGCCCCTTTGAAGTTCCCCTCATCAGACTGTCACCCACAGGCGTCAGGCCACATCCCTCACTCTTTAATGGTGTTAGCCTTGGTCCTTCCCTCCCTCCCCTGATCTCCCCCCCATAATCCTTGGGGGTCACACTAACCACTTGAGAGAAACCTTGACTTGTGTCTTCCTGGTTCCCAGAGTGGCCACACCTGGAGACCCTGCCCTCTCTCCTACTCGCATGAACATACTCAGACCTTAGGGTTCCCGAGATTCCAGCACGCCTCAGCTCTGCTAACGGGGCTGCACTCCCCCCACCAGTGTCATCAGCCCCCTGCTCCCCTGCCCCTGCCCTCCCCTAACCCCTGCAGGTCCATCTTTGTCCTCCTCAGGACACCACCCACTGGTCGGCTCACTCCTGCTACTCAGGCCCCCAACCTCCAGGGACCTCTGTGCTGCGACACAGCCCCACGTCCCCCCACCCAGCAGTGGCTTCCTGCTTTCTTTCTCTTCAAAACTCTGTCTGCCCCCTCCCGCACCCGCCCCACCTGATAACCCTGCCCCTGTGTGTGAAAATAAGTGAACACAGAGCTATCAGGTACCACCCCACAGGCCTCGCCCACACCTGCTCCCCTGCCAGGATCTGTACCCTGTGCCATTTTCTGGGTCCCCAGAGGCACCAGCTTGTTCCTGACAAGGACCCGTCTGCCTCAGAGCCTGGACTTCATGTCTCTCCTCAGTCCAGGCACCCCCCATGCTGGCTAACACCTCGCCTGCTCCTGACATCACTTTGCACCCTTAGCAAAGAACAAACGCACCGTTACATCCCCTCTCTGTAAGAAAAGGACCCCCCGCTAGATCTTGCAGCCCCCGGCGCCACCATGCCCCTCTGCACTGCTCCTGACGGCCATGACCTGTGGAGGACCAGCTGTGCGAGGTGGCTCTGTCCCCTCTGCTTCCACTCTGTGGACCAACTTCTGCTCTCAGGTCCACGTTCAGATTTCTAGAGAATGAATGACTGACTCCTCTGTGGTCATATCTGACTGTCAATCCTTAGCTCTTGCTTTGCTTGGCCTATCAGGAAAATTCAACTGAGCTGAGAGTTCTACACTCAACTGTGAGCT
Source organism: Galago senegalensis (assembly GCA_963575145.1). NCBI lineage: Eukaryota > Metazoa > Chordata > Mammalia > Primates > Galagidae > Galago > Galago senegalensis. Next base: position 34,895 of record CAUYTI010028705.1, read on the forward strand.
CTATTACTGCTCTAATGTCACTCCTTGGAAGATCTGGTGACAGAATATTTTTTCAGCTGAAAATCTGTTAAACAACTGGCCAATCTTCCTGTGTGCCCTGAGCACCACAGAGCCCAGTGTTCCTGGGGGTGTCTTGGGGCACTTCAGGGGACCCCCAGAGAGCAGCGAGGAAGCTGAACTCATGAGTATCAGGCTGCTACATCTTCTCAAACCAAACGATTCATTTTTTCTCTTCTGGATAGGTTGGGGTCTCTCGTAATATTCCACTTGAGGAAAAGGAAGTTCTGGTGCTTCTTTTTTATTCTGAAACAACTTTGATTTGTGGGGGAAAAAACAAAGATAATACATGTCTGGTAAGTTCCAGCAGCCTCTTAACCAGGCACCCCACACCGACATCCTACAGACCGTGCTACACTGACCTGGAGCAACACCTTGCGGCTCTGTTCAACCACAGGCGTCACTGGGATTCCGTCGGTTTTCCACTAACGTCCACCTGCCGTCCAGGGTCTAGTTCAGACAGAACCTGGTGTTCTGGTATCACCTCTCCCAGTCACCTCCAAACTCTGTTGCCTTCCCAGTCTATAACCTTTTATAAGCTTGACACTTTCTTTTTTTTGAGACAGTCTCACTATGTCACCCTCGGTAGAGTGCCGTGGCATCACAGCTCATAGCAACCTCAAACTCTTGGGCTTAAGTGAGTCTCTTGCCTCAGCCTCCCAAATAGCTGGGACTATAGGCCCCTGCTACAGCACCCAGCTATTTTTTGGTTGCAGTTGTTTAGCTGGCCCGGGCTGGGTTCAAACTTGCCACCCTTGGTGTATGCGACTGGCACTGTAACCAACTCAGTGCTACTGGCACTGTAGCCAACTCGGTGCTACAGGCACCGAGCCAACCTTGACACTTTCTAAGAGTGTAGAACATCCTCAGTATGGGTGTAGCTAATATCTTCTTATAAACAGACTGGAATTATGAGCCCAGGGGATAAGCCACAGAGAAGGGGTGCCCATCCTACAGCCTCAGGCCTGGAGGTGTCCACATCTACGCTCAGTGTGGCAGGTGATGTCAGCCTGGACACTGATGTGGGTCAGCAGTGCTGGTCAGATTTCTCACTTTACACCACTCTGATGTTTTCCTCCAAAGATTGGAAGTCAGTGATCTTGTCCTTACCTTTTATTTTAACGTGGAAAAATAAGACTCAGGCCCCCAGCTTGAGACAATGTCTCAACTCAGTGGTTCTTCCCTCCACTGTGGACTAATTTTAGCAGGTCTAGAACAGGTGGTGTCTTCAAACATCTAATTCATTGTTATTCCTAGAAACTCAAATATTCAGAAACTCAAACTTAAAGACAAATAAAAACAGGGACAAAGCAAGAAACTGGAGACTCCCCTGGAAAGGGAGAACTCATCCTGTCCACGGACGCTCCCTCCAGGGCCCTTCCTGGCATCACTGTTTGGCACAAATGCCTCCATCCTAATTTATCACTTGGTGCTCATATTTTATTCTTCTTTTAAAAGTTTTCAATTTTCTTTTATATCTATTTTTATTGTAAAACACCTAACATCCTCTTAGCAATAAGTAAAAGTCCTTTTAACAATTAAAAAAAAAAAGAAAGAAAGACAGAGAGACCCAAGAACACCCTGAGTCATCTGGTTATCCTTAAAAGAAAAGGAAATCTCAGTTGGTCTTCCTAGACTGCATACATTCACCCACGTGACGCCTGCACAATCTTGCAGAGTGACTGGAGTCCAGGTTCAGTACAGAATTCCCAGAGAAGCCCTTCCATGGCCTCTGGGAAGGCAGACTCGTGTTATGGGAATGAAAGAAGCTTTGAGAGTGAGACCAATCTAGATTTAAAACTTGTGTTGTTAATGTGTCCTTGGAAAAGTGACACGCCTCTCTGAGTCTCGCTGAACTCAAATCTAGAAAGTTAATATCTGCAGTAAGAGTCATACAAGGAGAAAGAGAGAGAACGTAAGTAAAATACCTTGCACCACACCCACCACACACTATGTGCTCAGTCACTGTCACTTCCCTGTGTCCCCCTACACCTCCTGAGAGTGTGTGACAGTCCATGGAGCTGACCCCCTTTATCCTGCTGAGGCGATTCACCAACTTGCAGGTCTCCACCCTCCTTCTCTGCCAGCCAGTCACTTGTGTAAGAGCCGCAGACTTGCAGTCAGAGCCCTGGAGCAGCCCCTAGTACCCACTGTGCCACAGCCGTCCTGAAAAGTCCAGAATGCTCACCGTCAGGCCATCCTCAACTCCCTCACGCATAGGACACTGAGCACAGCAACCTCCCAGTGACCTCTGACCTTCTTCCCACAGACCCTAAGCAGCAGGCACTAAAGTTAAGTACAGCAGGAAGATGGTCAGAGTGGTTCCCCATAGCATTTAACCAACAAGGCATTTAGAAAGAGGCCAGTGACCAAGTGAGCAGCCCGTCTGAGCTGGCCACATACTCGATTATTCCAGCCACGTGATGCTCTGGAAAAGGCAAAACCACAGAGACAGTGAAAAGATCAGTGACTATCAGGGCCTTGGGGGGGTGGCACAGGGGGTACTTAGGGCAGGGAGATGGTACTGCATGTCATTACAAATTTGTCCAGACCCACAGTGCATACAACTCCAGAAAGGAAGCCTAACACGGACGGTGGACTCAGCTGATGATAATGTGATGATGTGGGTCCATCACCTGTCCCCAGTGTGCCACTCTGTCAGGAGACGTTGATAGTGGGGGAGGCTGCGGAGGGCGGGGGGAAGGTATAGATGGGCAATCTCTGTACTTTCTGTGCAATTTTACTGTAAACTTAAAACCACTTTAAGTAATAAAGTCTATTCAAAAAAAATAAAAAAGAGAGAGATCAGGCTCTTTCAAACCATGTTCAACTCAAACTCAGTTCAGCCACCACATCGGGACAAGCCCTGCAGGGTGGAGAAGACCTGGGACAGGATATCGGCCCCACAGATGGCCACATCCCCATCCCAGAACTGTGAGTGTGTCTGGCTACACAGCTACAAGGGGACTTAGCTTTCACATGAAAGTAGGGTCGCATTAACGAATGGGTAAAGTATGGGTCACCACAAAAGTGTTGAGACAGACTGTGTTATGGTCCATTATTTCACTTCCAAGAAACACAGTTGACAGCGTCTTCTGTGACTCCCCCAAGCAAGTTCCAACTTGTGTTGCCGGGAGGACTTCATTTGTTTCCATCCACATAGATGCTACATTTCTTGATTTTGTGTAACTCAAAACTTTTGAATGACCTATAGCCTGGGTTATTCAGGTAGGCTTGATGTAATCAGGAGGATCCCTAAAACTGGCAGTAGGAGGCAGAAAGGAGAGTCAGAGGGCAACATGCCCACAAAATAGCACGGCTGCCTTCAGAGATGAGGATGCTGATGGAGACGCACCACAAGTACAAAGTGTCCTGCCATGTCAGCACACACGCTCCTCCACACAGCATGTTAGCACGGGTGTGGCGAACCCAGGGACCTTCCAAGGGTCCTGCCATGTCAGCACACACACTCCTCCACACAGCACATTAGCATAGGTGTGGCGAACCCAGGGACCTTCCAAGGGTCCTGCCATGTCAGCACACACGCTCCACCACACAGCACATTAGTATAGGTGTGGCGAACCCAGGGACCTTCCAAAGGTCCTGCCATGTCAGCACACACGCTCCTCCACACAGCACATTAGCACGGGTGTGGCGAACCCAGGGACCTTCCAAGGGTCCTGCCATGTCAGCACACACGCTCCTCCACACAGCACGTTAGCACATGTGTGGCGAACCCAGGGACCTTCCAAGGGTCCTGCCATGTCAGCACACATGCTCCTCCACACAGCACATTAGCACGGGTGTGGCGAACCCAGGGACCTTCCAAGGGTCCTGCCATATCAGCACACATGTTCCTCCACACAGCACGTTAGCACGGGTGTGGCGAACCCAGGGACCTTCCAAGGGTCCTGCCATGTCAGCACACATGTTCCTCCACATAGCACGTTAGCACGTGTGTGGCGAACCCAGGGACCTTCCAAAGGAATGAAGTGAGGAACATGGAGGACCTCACATTTGTACACAGTTGTCATTTTCCACACATCTTAGATACTTTTCTCATTTGACACCACAATGGTACCATGTACAGTTACTCTTATAGAGGAGGGGAGTAGCATTCAGAGAGGAAGTGTCTGCCTCACACATGGACGGCAAGGGAAGGGCCAACACCTGACCCCAGACTCTGCCTACTCTCCCCCACATGGCTGAATTAAACTGGGAAGGGTCCTATTAACACTGAGTTCCTCTGATTAATATTTTGCTTCTCCTCTTTCAGTTTTCAAACATCTCTAAACAATTTTTAAAAACAGTCATGCACTATACAATGACATTCCCATCAGAAATGGACCACACATAGGATGGTGGTCCGTGAGATTATAAAGCTGTATATTACTGCACCTTTTCTATGTTGAGCTATGTCAGACACTTGATGCTGTGTATCCCAGCTGCCCACGGTGTTTAGCAGGGCAACCTGCTGTGCAGATGTGCAGCCTCACGGCCCAGATGTGTGACAGGCTGCACCGTCCTGCTGTGTCAGTGCACTTTGCGATGTTCACACAAACATGAAATCACCTAACAATGTATTTCTCAGAACGAGTCCCTGTCATCCAGAGAGGCATGACTGTGATTACGTACTAACAGCTTCCTAGCAATTTCCACTAATCCAATGACAGCTTCTCCAGGACCATTTGAGGAGGGCTGTCCACAAGCAGCAGAAACTCCACCCAGTGTCCATGTCTCCAGGGAGGCAAAGGACGGGGCCCCTCTTCATGAATCTTTGTACCGATAAAGCACAGCAATCTTTGAGCACCAATGAGGAGAGCTGCCATATAAACCCAACTTAAGTTATAATTGCTCAGAAGGAATTTTTATAAAACTCAAAAGGTCATTTAATCAGGCTAAAATTATTTACCCTAGGAAATTAAAGACAGCTTCACAAATATCAAATGCCAGGCAGGAAATGAGTTAGTTCTGCTACCGAAGAAAGAAACAGAAGTTGGAGGTTCTCAGAAAAGACTGGCCTTTAGTAGTAAGGGAAGCCTTTAAGAAAAGTAAGTACAGTCAATGTTTCTCTAGAACGGCTTGGATCTTGTTCTGACCAAAGGCAAAGACTCCAGCAACCACCCCCAGGGAGTCAAAGTCAACCCACCACACAGTCCCAGGGACCACCGAGCCCCAGGGCCCTGCCCTCCATCCAGCCCAGGGTAGGGGTGGGCAGCTCTCCACTCCCACCCTTCGGGACTAGAGGAGAGCTGGGAGGGCTGGACCACACGTAGAACACGCAAATTCTGCAAGAGTTGGCACCACAGGGAGCCCCTCACTCCTCGGCCTCATCTTACCAATGAGGACAGGAGGCCCCTGTGACTGGCCTGAGCTGGCACAGCCCCTTGACAGCCGGTCCAGGGCGGCCAGGTCTCTGGGGTGCAGGCCGGGCCCTCGCTCTCCTTTGCACCATGTTGTAGTCCTAAGCATCGTTTTATACCTAAGTAAAAGATCACAGAACATCACTAAACAGATTTGCAAAAAAAGAAAAACAAACAAAACAATAGACCCCTCAAAGCCCTCAATTTATAAAGTCAAAAGAAATACCAGCTGGCTCCGGTAACATCCACCCATGTCTGTGCACTGCACAGAAGCATTTAGATCTGCCAAGGGGCACGTGGGTGTTCCCAGCACCAACACTAGAGCCTGAACCAGCTGGCAAATGGGGGCAGCTCGGTTTTCCTTCAGCTCCCTTATCTTTGGGTAAAATAAGACAGGTATTCACTGAAAAAACTTTCCGTGTGGTTAGCATCCCTGTCCTATGGAGCAGGGCTGCCCTCCCCAGCCGGGGCAGCACTGACATCCCCACGTGCTAAAGGCTTCTTTCCAGGAAACAGTGGCTTCCTTTACACCACCAAAGCAGGTGGACATAGCAGCACTTCAGAAGTTGAAACACTCGCTTAAGGTCACACTACCAGGTAAGTAACTGGTTAACAGCTCCCAAGAGTAGATGTTTTATCTGCTGGCCACCCAACAGGAAGAGAAAAGTGGTGTAAGAGCAATCTCCCTGGGGTCAGGGGGCGAAGAAGGCACCATGAAGGCTGAAGGCCCCCAAATCCAGGATTCACCATCTACTTTGATGAAAATTATAAAAACAGCAGGTAGAATGTGCAGAGGCTGGTTCAGGGGTGTAAATCTTTGTAGCTTTACCCAACCAAAGATAGAAAAAGAGAACTAAAAAATAAACCATTGTGATTAATTTTGCTTGAAGCAGGCTGTTATCACAACTCAAAAGAGGCTGTCAAAATAGACAGCATGCAGGAAAAGCACAGCAAGCCACGATGTGCTTTTGAACTAAAAATGTGTTGATCAGAAAGGCCAAGCAGGCTCTGGACACGTCCCCTCCACTCTCCACAAGGCCCTGCCTCACCTGCTGGGGCCCTTTGGGCCCCAAACTCAGCCCCCTCCTGAATGACGATAAGAACAGGTCATTGAAGAGCCAAGCTAAGTGATGACAGTACAGAATGTTAAAAATTCATTTTTTAACAGTTCTTTCATGCTGGATTGACCAAAAAGAGTTAAAAAGGCATCTAATGAAGCCTTAAAGAATGAGAACCTGGCCTGAATATGCTACACCTCATGCTTCTCATGCTCACAGCACACAAAGGAACCAGGAGGCAAGAAAAAGATGAATTCGCACCTGTGCTGAAAAGAGGGGGCTGGGTAAGACCAGGCGCCGTGGGGGGGGGGGGGTGCCATGCAGTGTGAGGGCCGGCTCCCAAGCTTTGCCCTGGGACTGTGCACCCTCCAGGGCAAAGTAAAGCAGATTGAAAATCATCGTGGAAAAAAAAAATTGGTGTTGTTTTTGTCTTTCTGTTTCTTTTGTTCCTTCTCTTTGAATACCCCTCCACATCCTAATTCTCTAAAACAAATAAAAATAACTACAATAAAACACAGCCAAACAATTATTCCTAGCAAGCTAAAGAAAACATTACTGCCTTGAATTAAACTTCAGGGACTTAAAACTGTCTCATTATCTCAGGAAAATGAAATTTTCAAATTCTCACAAAGCATAAGAAGGCAATGCAATGTTTTGGAAACAAGCATTGCGAGTGGTAAGAATTCCAAGATTTTTAAGCACCTGATTCCACAGAATTTGATAGGATTGATGGCCACCAGCAGCCATCATCATTCAGTAGGGAAGGTAACATTTTTTAAGTGAGGTGTAGAATGGGCTCATTTCCCTCCTCCCAAATAAATCTTCATGCTCTGCCATAATTTCTGGTGGCCTCAGATTGGCTGATTAGCTTCAACAGCCTGGTGTCATGTACGCTAGTGAAAAACTGCTTAGTGACCTTGAAGGCTGTAACTGAACTGCAGAGCTATTGGGCTGAGCCCAAAGAGTAACTGGGCACTTGGAAACCAGCTGGACAGCGCATGCAATAACTCAGGGCCACCTCCTCGTGCTGCTCAGGGCTGACATTATGGAGGAGCCCACAGGAAGCCCCACAAGGGGCTGCCCACTGTCAGCACCCAGCAGGTGCTTTATTGGCAGAGGGTACCGGTGAGAAGAGAAGGACATTTGTTTGAATTTTCTGCTGTTTCTTTTGTCACCTTTGTCACCAAAGACAAGGCAGGTAATCACTCTATTTTCTCTTCTGTAAAATGAGAATAGCCATCTGGCAAGGTTGTTATTGTGAAAATAAAACTCAAAAGGAAATGTCTACAAAGGTGTTTTATAATCCATATCATTTCAAATTATTATCATAGCAGATGGTTTCATATATGTTTTATAAACTTAAGACTTCCTAAAAGTCTGTAGAACTGCCTGGGATTTTAAAAGGTACTCAGGACTTTGACCTGAAAGGGCAGAGGAGGGGCTAAGAAGGGGAGGTGGATCACAGTGTTACCCACTGATACTTTCCCTGGGGCTCAGTCCCCTGAAGAGAACCCTTCCATGAAAAATCAAACAACAGAAAGCAAAGGGAGGAGCAGGTTAGACCCCTGCTCTGAAACTGTGTGGGCGCATCCCGCAGACTTACGTGTGATGGCCCAGGGGCTCTTTTCTGGTCAGTCGGTGGTGATCTGGGGCCCAAATGCACTTCTGCTCCAAGGTGGCGCAGGGTTCACCACCTTCACATTTTATTATCTGGGGGGTCCTCTTTATAAACCTCTTTTCTTGAAAACAGAAAAGGCTCTCTGATAATCTTGTTGGCATTTAGAACACTGAATGATGATTTACCTCTTAAGTTACCAGGAAGAGCAGAAAATCAAAAGGTAAACTTGCCCCAACGTTCAAGAGAAACTGTTGCTGAAAAACTTGGATTGATATCAACAATCATAATGCAATTTTGAAAGTGAAACCCAAATAGTGTAAGGTATAGTAGGCCCCAAGGAAGCCTGTGCGCCTTGGCCTGTCTGTTTTTCCTGGTCCACGGAAGAGAAATAGCATGAAAATCACCTCCCACCACCATGGAATACTATGCAGCCATAATGAAAGATGGAGACTTTACCTCCTCCATGTTTACATGGATGGAGCTGGAAAATGTTCTTCTCAGCAAAGTATCTCAAGAATGGAAGAGAAAGTATCCAATGTACTCAACCCTATTATGAAACGAATTGTTAACTATCATAGGAAAGCTATAATCCAATTTTAGTCCAAGAATATGGGGAAAGGGGAGGGGGAGGGGAGGATAGGTGAAGGGAGGGTGATTGCGGGGATCACGCCTATGATTTATCCTATAAGGGTACATGTGAATCTTTCCAAATGTCGAATATAAATGTCTTAACACAACAACTATGAGAATGACATGAAGGCTATCTTGGCCAATTGGATGAAAGTATTTCAAATTGTATATGGAAACAACACACTGTACCCCATGAT
>CAUYTI010028708.1:0-17563 GCA_963575145.1 Galago senegalensis
CGAGCCTAAGATGGTTTTCTTTTTTTTTTTTTTTTTTTTTGAGACAGAGCCTCAAGCTGTCCCCCTGGGTAGAGTGCCGTGGCATTACATCTCACAGCAACCTCCAACTCCTGGGCTCAAGCGAGTCTCCTGCCTCAGCCTCCCAAGTAGCTGGGACCACAGGGGCCCGCCACAACGCCTGGCCATTTTTTGGTAGCAGCCATCATTGTTGTTTGTCGGGCCCGGGCTGGGGATTCGAACCTGCCACCTTAGGTGTATGTGGCTGGCGCCTTAGCCACTTGAGCCACAGGCGCCGAGCCTGAGATGGTTTTCTATCACCAAAAGAGAAAAGGTTCCAACATGTTTATTCCCTTTCATTCCAGACTTCCAGTTTTCCTTTTCTCCAACAATTCTGCTATGTTCTTATGTACCGTGCAGCATACATACTGTATTTACTTTATTTATCATTGTAGCACTGTTGGTAAAAGCCAAAGAATGGAAACAACCTGTGTCCACAAACACAGGATGAGTTACGGACGAATGCAGTGATAGCCTAGATCTGCTTCAAAATGATGCAGTGATGGAGGGAGAAGAGGTAGGAAAAGGGATGAAACAATACTGCCCAGATGTTGCTTATTAGCAAAACTGGATGTTGGGTTCGTGGAACTCCATTAGGCCATTGACTCTTTTGTATGTGTTTGCAGTTTTCCAAGATACAAATTTTGTGTTTTTTATTATTAAATCATAGCTGGGTACATTAATGCAATCATTTTTTTTTTTTTGAGACAAAGTCTCATTATGTTGCCCTCGGTAGAGTGTCGTGGTGTCACAGCTCACAGCAACCTCAAACTCTTGGGTAGAAGCGATTCTCTTGCCTCAGCTTTCTGAGTAGCTGAGACTACAGGTGCCCGCCTTGACGCCCAGCTATTTTTTGGTTGCAGTTATCATTGTTGTTTAGCAGGCCTGGGCCAGGCTCGAACCCACCAGCTTTGGTGTGTATGGTTGATACCCTGTTCACTGAGCTACGGGCGCCAAGCCAAGATAAAAATTTTAAGAATTTAGGCTCAGTGACTATAGCTCAAGCAGCTAAGATGTCAGCCACATACACCAGAGCTGGCGGGTTTGACTCCAGCCTAGGCCTGTCAAACAACAATGACAACTACAAAAAATACCCGGGTGTTGTGGTGGGCGCCTATAGTCCCAGCTACTTGGAAGGCCAAGGCAAGAGGATTGCTTAAGCCCAGGAGCTGGAGGTTGCTGTGAGTTGTGATGCCACAGCACTCTACCCAGGGGGACAGCTTGAGACTCTGTCCCAAAAATAAATAAATAAATAAAACAAAAATTTTAAGAATTTAAATTATGATATACCATTAACAGAATACTCTGCAACAGTTAGAAAAAGAAATAGACCTATATGTGCTGATACAGCAAGAGTTCCCACACACAAAATACAGGGTATAACAAAGCATGCATAGTATTTTCCTGATTTGTTTATTTATTTATTTGAGACAGAGTCTCGCTATGCCACCCTCAGTAGAGTGCTATGGCATTACAGCTCACAGCAACCTCAAACTCCTGGGCTTAAGCAATTCTCTTGCCTCAGCCTCCCAAGGAGCTGAGACTATAGGCTCTAGCCACAACACCCAGTTATTTATTTATTTATTTTTTTGCAGAGACAGAGTCTCCCTTTATTGCCCTCAGTAGAGTGCCCTGGCGTCATACAGCTCACAGCAACCTCCAACTCCTGGGCTTAGGCGATTTCTCTTGCCTCAGCCTCCCAAGTAGCTGGGACTACAGGCACCTGCCACAACGCCCGGCTATTTTTTTTTGTTGCAGTTTGGCTGGGGCCAGATTTGAACCTTCCACCTTGGTACATAGGGCTGGCGCCCTACCCACTGAGTCACAGATGCCGCCCATGCCTAGCTGTTTTTTGTTGCAGTTGTCATTGTTGTTTTGCTGGCCTGGGCTGGGTTTGAACCTGCCACCCTCGGTGCATGTGGCCACTGCCATGACCACTGTGCTATGGACTCTGCGCCAATTTTTCTCTCTCAACTTTGGGTGTAGAAAATTAGATTGGTCATGAACTCACATCATTGGTCCATGTATGACCTGCCTTTATTTTAGTTAATTCGTTTTAATAATGTAAATAGTCATGATCCCACCATCCAATATGAAAACTAGAAGTTTGAAAATAACCTAGGTGCTATTGTACAACATGACTTGTACTGTATATTATTATTATTGTTATTAATTTTTTTTTTGAGACAGAGTCTCAACCTGTTGCCCAAGCTAGAGTGTTGTGGCATCAGACTCACTCACAGCAACCTCAAATTCCTTGTTCAAGCGATTCTCCTATCTCTGCCTACCAAGTAGCTGGGACTACACACTGCCACAACGTCCAGCCAGTTTTTCATTTTTTAGTAAAGACAGGGGTCTTGCTGTTGCTCAGGCTGGTCTCAAACTCCTGAGGTCAAGTCATCCTCCTGCCTTGGCCTCCTGGAGTGTTAGAATTATAGGCGTGAGTCACTACACTGGCCAGGTTGCTGTTCCTTGATTTTCCTATTTTTATGTGGAAACAGGGAAGATGTTCAGAGGAAGGAACAAAGTAAGAGAGGTAGAAGAAAGACCTTTCTGGGAAGGGATTGACAGCTCCTGGAGACCTGGTGGCTGTGGCTTCTAAGAGCTTCAAGACTAGCTGATAAGAGCCAGAGAAAATGGCACTGCTGTAAGCCAGTGCCCCCAGAACACAAAGAAGGCAAACTTGTGAGCTCTCTCTTTTCCATGTTACATCTGTGCTCAGTGTTTAATTGTTGCCAGATAGCACCTGTGCATAAATGAGAGGGTGTAGGAGGCACCTCTATGCTATATAATTTTATTGATTTATTAGCTTGTTGTGGGATCTAGGTCTTAATTTTCTCATCTGTCAAACACAACAGCAGCAACAACTATGTTACCTGATCTCTAAGGTGTCTTTTGGCAGCAAAATGTGAGGTCTGTCTGAGTTCCGTGCCATCCTGGAGATTACAGCTTTGTCATCTCCTACGTAGTGAGTTATTAATCCTAAGTACCCTCAAATTGAAATGATAAGGAACTCTAGTCTGAGTATTTACTCCTTCATTCATTCATTCAGTGAATCAATATACAGAGGACTTCGTTAAGTTTTTGACTTTCAAATTCTTTCTCATTTTTCTTCATTTACAAAAGACTTTTTTGGAAGGTAGATACTAGAGATCTCAGAATGAAACCAGGTTTGCTTTTAGTAAAGTTTGGTACTCTTGACCTATCTCAATCTCCTCTCTGTTGCACATGCTAGAGTGCTGTGGCGTCAGCCTATCTTACAGGAACCTCTCAAACTCTTGAGTTCAAGTGATCCTCCTGCCTCAGCCTCCATAGTACCTAGAACTACAAGTGCCCAGGTTATCAGGAGTCTTATTACAGGGATGGATCCAGATATTCAATAGATGTAACCAGTATTCTTCCTCTTCTTGTTTACCTCATCTTAGCTTGTACATGCTTCTCTTTTGTGTGGCAGAAGCATTTTTTAGCTGGTTGAGGTAAACAGCCACAAACAATTTAAATTTACATTATTCTTACAGTTTGAGATCCCAGAGGTAAAGAAAAATCATCTTTCTCTGGAGCTATGGTAGATCAAACTTTTGGGAAGATTCTGATTGGCTGTTCTGAATCACATGCCTACCTGGGATGCTGAGCTCTGTGACTAGTAGCACCCCAGAGAAAGCATGGGCCAGGAAGGGGTGGTTCCCCATAGGAAGGGTTACTTATAGGAACGAGTGTTACCCACATCAGAGAGTCAATAACTCCTGTTCATTACCACCTCTCTGCAAGCTGATGCTGTTTTCTACACGCAGTAAATGGAATGTACATTTCTGCATTCTCACCCAACTCTCTTCTTTCCTATTAACTCATCACTGTACTAAGCTCTCCCGTCTGATACATTTGGACAAAACCAGGTAATTGGATTTTATTTGCTTCTAGAGTTTTCTCCCAATCCTTTATTTAATCTTCAAATAGAGGTATAATCAGTGTAAAAGTAACCTGACTAGCCTATCTTTTGAAGGTCTAATGACCCCTCATCACCATCAGCCTTTCTTGGTCAGGTAGACATGTGATTACATTTCCATTTCAATTAAATGATGCACCCTGAAGACAGGTGTCTCTTGTGGTCATGGGTGCTGCCCCTGAGTACAACTGTCTCCTAAATATAGTGCAGTATTTATATTTCTCAGATCTTGGAGCTTTTTCCTTCTCCTCTTTTTTTTCTCTTCGCTTTCTTTCTTTTTTTGTTTTTTGAAATGGAGTCTCATTATGTCAACATGGTAGAGTGCCGTGGGGTCACAGCTCACAGTAACCTCCAATTCTTGCTTAAGCGATTCTCTTGCCTCAGTCTCCAAGTAGCTGGGACTATGGGCACCAGCCACAATGCCTGGCTATTTTTTGTTGCAATTGTCATTGTGGTTTAGCTGGCCCAGGCCAAGTTCAGACCCACCACCCTCAGGGTATGTGGCTGGCACCATAACCATTGTGCTACAGGCACTGATCTTTTCTTTTTTATTTTTGAGACGGAGTCTTACTTTGTTGCCCTGGGTTGAGCGCTATGATTATAGCTCGCAGCTACCTCAAACTCTTGAGTTCAAGCAGTGCTTTTGCCTCATGTCCCATGTAGCTGGGACTACAGGACCTGTTCACAATGCCTCACTAAGTTTGGGGGGGGGTGTTGGTTTGATTTTTAGTAGGGATGGGAGTCTCACTCTTGCTCAGACTGGTCTTGAACTCCTAAGCTCAAGTGATCCATCTACTCAGCCTTCCAGAGTGCTAGTATTACAGGCCTGAGCCACTGCACCTGGCCTCCTCTTCCTCCTCATCTTAATAACTTAGAAATGATAATTTTGCTACTTAGTCCAATCAGTATTGACTCTGTCAGGTTTTTCCTCTGTGTCTCTCGAGCCAAATAATGGCCTGTAGATGCACTTAGCCCCACACAGAAATACAAGTCTTTAAAACTTGGGCCCAGTGCGGTGGCTCATGCCTATAATCCTAGCACTCTGAGAGGCAAAGGATGGTCAATCGCCTGAGCTCAGGAGTTGGAGGCCAGGCTGAGCAAGAGCAGGAACCCCATCTCTACTAAAAATAGAGTATCTGGGTGCCTGTATCTCAATTGTTAGAGCACCGGCCCCCTGCACTGGGGTGGCAGGTTTAAACCCAGCCAGGCCCTGGGTTTAAACAAATGAAAAAAAAAATTAAACTAAAAATAGAGAAACTAGCTGGGTGTCATGACCGGTGCCTATAGTCTCAGCTACTCTGAAGCTAAGGCAAAAGGATCACCTGAGCCCAAGAATTTGAGGTTGCTGTGAGCTATGATACCATGGCACCTTACCCAGGGTGACAGAGTGAGACTCTGTCTCAGAAACCCCCCCCCAAAGTCCCAAATCTTTAAAACTCTATTGCAAACATTTAAAAAAACCAGGAGATGCTACAAACAAATCTGGATTTTTGCTTGGGCATCACAGCTCACAGCAACCTCCAACTCCTGGGCTCAAGTGATTCTCCTGCCCTGCCAAGTATCTGGGACTACAGGTTCCTACCACAACACCCAGCTATATTTTGGTTGCAGCCGTCATTGTTGTTTGGCAGGCCCGGGTTGGATTCGAACCCGCCAGCTCAGGTGTATGTGGCTGGTGCCTCAGCCGCTTGAGCCACAGGTGCCAAGCCTGGATTTTTGCTTTTTTTTTGGACAAAATCACAAGATCTGTGAATCCTGGTCTCATAGTCCCTGTAGCAACAATGTGGTGGGGTGGTCCTTGGGCCTGACCATGCATCCGCCAGGCCACCACTCCCCATGGTGTTCCCAGTTGAAGCCCAGTTGCCGTCTACCATGTTATTTGCTGGTTAATGTTGCTTACAGCTGGCCCACCTCACTCAGCTACATTCCCTGCCTGGCCCCTGGAGCATTGTTTGAGTTTATGACTCCTGGTTGGGTGGCCATTGCAAATCAGGGACAGGTTGAAGCAAGGTTTAAACCTCTGATGAGCTGGGGCCTAGATTGGCTTCCTGCCTCAAGGCTCAAAGCAGACATAGACTGATGGTATACTTCAAAGGCAGAGGAGACACTTCTGAGAGTTTTGAAAGAACTGCCGCTACTTGTCTGTATAACATCTATTGTACCTTGCAAGAGAATTATATGATGTTTAAATACAATAAACGAAAGTTTCCAGAAATAGATATAAATGCTATGGAAGAATGCTGGCATGTCTTAAATTTGCATCACTTTCAAGAAGCAAGATGATATTCAAAGTCTTAAAATAATTTTGTAAAATAGTTAATGTATACTTTTATTGAAAGCTTTTATTGATTTCTTCATCTGTCTTATATAGTAATAAATGTTTGCAGATAGAAGGAGGAAAGGAAGAAAGGAAGAAAAACAGAAAGGAAACTACTTGAATATAGGAACTGGCTAATTCATTTGTAAAGTTTTTTATTTTATTTTATTTTATTTTTTGAGACAGTCTCACTTTGTCACACTCGGTAGAGTGCTGTGTTGTCACAGCTCACAGCAACCTCAAGCTCTTTGGTTTCAGTGATTCTTTTCCCTCAGCCTCCCAAGTAGCTGGGACTATAGGTGCCCATCATAGCACCTGGCTATTTTTAGAGATGAGGTCTCACCTCTGGCTTAGGCTTTTCTCAAACTTGTGAGATCAGCCAATCTACCCTCCTTGGTCTCCCAGAATGCTGGGATTACAGGTGTGAGCCACTGCACCTGGCCTAATTTTTATTTTTATTTTTTTTGGAGACAGAGCCCCAAGCTGTCACCCTGGGTAGAGTGCTGTGGCATCACAGCTCACAGCAACCTCCAACTCCTGGGCTTATGCGATTCTCTTGCCTCAGCCTTCCAAGTAGCTGGGACTACATGCGCCTGCCACAACGCCTGGCTAGTTGTTTTTTTTTTTTTTTTGGGTGTAGTTGTCATTGTTGTTTGGCAGGCCTGGGCTGGATTCAAACCCGCCAGCTCTGGTGTATGTGGCTGGCACCTTAGCCGCTTGAGCTATAGGTGCTGAGCCCATATGCACACCTTGTTTACTTAGTGTATTTTAGGGACCGTTCCATGTAAGTTCATGGAGTTTCTTCATTCTCTTTAATAGCTATGTAATATGTTTCTTGTTTTGGGGGACTGAGTCTTGTTCTGTCACCTGGGCTAGAGTGCCATGGCTTCAGCATACCTCACAGAAACCACAAACTTCTGGACTCAAGCAAAGCCTCCTGAGAGTACCTGAGATTACAGGCATCTGCCATAACACCCGGATAATTTTTCTATTTTTAGTAGAGATGGGGGTCTCACTCTTGTTCAGGCTGGTATCAAACTCCTCAGTGGTCTTCCTGCCTTGGCCTCCCAGGGTGCTAGGATTACAGGTGTGAGCCACCACACTCAGCCCAATATCTATTTTATTTATGTATTAAATGGATGTACCATAATTTATTTAACTATGCCCTGCTGATGGACACTTATTTGTTTCCTGTCTTTTTTTATTAAAATCTATATTGTACTGGGTTAGGTGGCTTAGGCCTATAATCCAAGCACTCTGGGAGGCTGAGCAGGTAGATTGCTTGAAGCTGAGGAGTTCACGACCAGCCTGAGCAAGAGCAAGACTCCTGTCTCTAAAAATAGCTGGGTGTTGTGGTGGGTGCCTGTAGTCCCAACTACTCTGGAGGCTAAGCCAGGAGGATTGTTGGAACCCAAGAGTTTGAGGTTGTTGTGAGCTATGATGCCACAGCACTCTACCCAGGGCAACAGAGTAAGACTCTCTTAAAACAAAACAAAACAAAAGTCCCAGGTTACTGCAGTGAGTATTCAAGTCTGGTTTTATACAATCTCTTTATGTACTAAAGCATATGAGTATATATTTGAATTTGAAATCCCACAGCTTCTCTATTTGGTCATATAAATAGAACTTTGGTGGCAGAAAATTTCCTGAAGCTTTGTGTGTTTTTTGGCCTAAGTCAGTGACATTTGCCAAAGGTTTGGCAGCTTTAACCAATGCTGATGCACCTGTTCTCGGTTATTTTCATCCTAGCTGTGTCTGTTAAGTAAAGAAAAGAATAAGTTACACCCAGGATGTTCTACTAGGGATGTGCCACATCAGATAGTGACTATGCATCATTTCTGGCATTTGATCCAGCTTGCTGATCCTGTCCTTGCCCTAGCTGATTGGTCTTGTTTTGTTTGAAATTACTTTTTATCTCCCTCTACTGCCCACCTGATTTTGGTGAAACTTCAACACTCAGTAAATACCTCTCTTTAAACAGTTTCTTCTTATTTTTTTGAGACAGAGTTTCACTTTGTTGCCCTGGGTAGAGTGCTGTGGTGTCGTAGCTCACAGCAACCTCAAACTCTTGGGCTTAAGAGATTCTCTTGCCTCAGCCTCCCAAGTAGCTGGGACTATAGGTGCCCACCACAACGCCTTGGTTTTCTTTTTTTGGCCAGGGCCGGGTTTGAACCTGCCATCTCCAGTATATAGGGCCAGCACCCTACTCCTTCAGCCACAAGTGCCGCTCAATGCCTGGCTATTTTTAGAGACGAGGTCTTGCTCTGGCTCAGGCTGGTCTTGAACCTGTGAGCTCAGGCACTCCACCTGTCTCAGCCTCCCAGAGTGCTAGAATTACAGGCGTGAGCCACCGTGTCTGGACTCTTTAAACAGCTTCTTGTTGCTGAGAGATGAATAATATTACTTCTGTGTTATTGGCCTATGTCTCATTATCCATATATTTCTTTAAGCAGTTTTATAAATCAAAACCAGTTTCTCTTCTGATTGTTGTCTAGGTTTTCTTTTCTTTCCTTTTTTTTTTTTTTGAGACAGGAGCCTTAGCTGTCCCCCTGGGGAGAGTGGGTTGTCTAGGTTTTCATGGTAATTCTTTTTTTTTGAGACAGAGTCTCACTTTGTTGCCCTTGGTAGAGCGCTATGAGATCATAGCTCACGGCAACCTCAAATTCTTGGACTCAAGAGATCCTTTTGCCTCAGGTTTTTTTTTTTTTTTTTTTTTTTTTAGTAGAGATGTGTTCTTACTCCTGCTCATGCTGGTCTCAAAATTGTGAGCTCAAGCAATCCACCAGCCTCAGCCTCCCAGAGTGTCATTGCAAATCTTGAGGAAAGGACTGTTCTTTTTCACACTCAGGATTTATTTTGGTCCCATGAATCCCAGTGCTTCGAAGCAGCTGCTAACAAGCTGCCCCAAATGTCTGCAGAATGGACAGGATATACATTGATGAGCTTTTCACTCATTCGTTTAGTCACTCATTCATGCAACAAATATTTATTTTTATTTATTTATTTATTTTTGAGACAGAGCCTCAAGCTGTCCCCTTGGGTAGAGTGCCGTGGCATCACAGCTCACAGCAACCTCCAACTCCTGGGCTCAAGCGAGTCTCCTGCCTCTGCCTCCCAAGTAGCTGGGACCACAGGCGCCCGCCACAACACCCGGCTATTTTTTGGTTGCAGCTGTCATTGTTGTTTGGCGGGTCCGAGCTGGGGATTCGAACCCACCACCTTAGGTGTATGTGGCTGGCGCCTTAGCCGGTTGAGCTATAGGCGCCGAGCCGCAACAAATATTTATTGAGTGCCTACTCTGGGCCAGGCAGCCTTGACCTGAGTTAGTGAACAAAACAAGGATGTCTGGCATTACGGAGCTTGTTCTCTGGCATGTGTGTATGGAGGAGAGACAAAAATAAATAAGCAAATTATTTAGCATATTAGAGGGTAAAAATGCCACAGGGGAGGCGGCAGGCCAAGGAAGATTGGGAGTGGGGAACAGGGGGACATGTTGCAGTTTTAAATGGAACAGTCAGTGTTGTCCTTGTTGAGGGTGTGAGATTTGAGCTAAGACTTCAAAGAGCAGAGGATATCCTTACATAGTATCCTGTATGTATGTGTGTGTTTATATGAAAATACCACTGAGACTGAATATTTTTTACTGTATTAAGATATAATTCACATACCATAAAATTCACCCTTTAAAACTGTACAATTTAGTGGTTTTTAGTATGTTTACACAGTTGTGTAACCATCACCATTATCTAATTCCAGAATATTTTCATCACCCTCCACAGAAACCCATTAGCAGTTACTATCCATTCCTGCCTTCCCCCCCTACCCCCCAACCACCCATCTACTTTCTGTTTCTATTTGTCTATTCTGGACATTTTATATAAATGGGATCATACAATATGTGGGCTTTGGTTTCCTTCAGTTAGCATATTTTCAAGGTTCATCTATATTGCAGTGTATATTAGTATTTCATTTGTTGACAAATAATATCTCATTGTATGGATAGATGAAATTTGTTTGTCCACTTACAGGTTGATGGTGACCCTGAATTGTAAAGTGTTGTACATGGGTTATGGTGATTGAGCTCCCCCTGAGGACTGATGCTGAGCAGTGGCAATCAGCATCGGTTAGGCTTGGTTTTGGAGAAACTAGAAAGCCAACCTCCCCAGAGCCCTGCTTTCCCAGAGCGAATCCCTCCTGAACTCTGGGTGGTCCAAAGCCAGTAACACAGAGGATTCTTTTCCAAGTGTATTTTCTATTCCACATGTTGAAAATATTTTTTTTCTACTTCAAAACCTAACCTTGGTAAGTTGTTTACTCAAAAAAAGTCTAATGAGTTTTCTTTTTGTCTTTTTAGTACTTTGGGTGTAGTAGCAAGTAGAAGCCTATTATTCTAACCAAATGTTTGTGAATATCTGAACAAAGCCATTCTGGTCAGGGAAGGAAGACTTCACAGTGTAAGTGGGAATTGAATTTGGCTTTCGAAGGAAGGGTTTCTCAGAGGGCTAGAGATGAAGAAGGAAAAGGCATGTTCCAAAAAAGGGGGGGAATTAAAAGTTTATATTCAGAGTGTTGGAACCTCTGAGCACTTGAGCGCGTATCTTATATGCTAATTTAGAAGCCATCATTCTGTACACAGCGGGCGATGGTGTTGGACTCAGCTAGCTTTTTGCACATGGCCAGACTCAGTTTTCAGAACTTCTAAGGCTGGTGCTTCGATTAGTCTCTGGGGCGGTAGAAAGATGAACTCCATCAGAATCCAAAGGGTCTTCCTCTGCTCTTCTAGTTGAGGGTAACTGCCTAAGTGACACCTGTTCCAGAACTGGACACATCCCAGCATGGCCAAGGTGCAAATGGCTGCTGACTGCCAGGACCTTTCTCGTTTGATCCTGGAGGTTGGCGTGGGGATGAACCTCCCTGAACTAAAGCTTAAGCTTCTTACGAACTGTGAATTGAGCAGGAGGGGCCGAGAAGAACAAGACTTTCTACGTTCGAATGGCCCTAACTCCTGCACCGGACTAGAACGCGTGAGGCCTCCGGAGAGGCTGCGCATCAACTCCACGCAGGTTGCAGACCCCATTCCCGCCGCAGTGCTGCAACCGCAAACAGAAATGTCTGCCGGCGGGGGCGGAGCGAGGACGAGGGGGCGGAGCAGAGACGATGGGCAGGGGCGGAGCAAGGACGAAGGGGTGGAGCAAGACGGCAGGAGGGGCGGAGCGAGAATGAGGGGGTGGAGCAAGGCGGTGGGTGTGGGGGCGGAGTTGAGACGATGAGGCGGAGCGATAATGAAGGGGAGGAGCGCAGACGGGGCTGGAGCAAGGCGTGCCCAGCCGCGGGGCTCCGCCTCCCGCCGCAGGCGCGCCCGCCCCGCCTTCCTACTCCCCACGGCGGCGGCTGTGACCGAGCTCGGGGAGGGAGGGGAGAGCGGGTCACGACGCTGCCGGGGCGGGGATAACCCCTCACGTGGAGCAGATGAAAGGGCCGCGGCGCGACGGCCCGGGTAGCCGAGCGGAGCCTGCGACCCACAAAGCCGCCGCCGCCGCCGCGATGGGGCTGTGAGGCGTCCGCCCGCGCTCGGTCCTCCGCCGGCCCGCGACTATGCCCGGCCGCGCCCGCCCTCCGCGCCCTCCCGCCGCAGGACCATGAGGCCGCGCTCGGGCGGGCGCCCAGGGGCCCCGGGCTGCCGCAGCCGCCGCCTCCGCCGCCGCCCCCGCGGCCCCCGCGGCCGCCGCCTGCCGCCGCCACCACCGCTGCCGCTGCTGCTCGGGCTGCTGCTGGCGGCCGCGGGGCCCGGCACGGCGCGAGCCAAGGAGACGGCGTTCGTGGAGGTGGTGCTGTTCGAGTCGAGCCCGAGCGGCGACTACACCACCTACACCACCGGCCTCACGGGCCGCTTCTCGCGGGCTGGGGCCACGCTCAGTGCCGAGGGCGAGATCGTGCAGGTAGCTGCCCGCCGCCCGGGCCCCGCGCCGCCGCCACCACAAGATGGCTCCGGGGGCTGCGCCCGCCGACCCCGCCGCGGGCTGACTGACTGGCGGGCGGGAGGGGCGGCTAGGAGGCCGGCGGCATCCCTCCCCAGCAGGCTGGCGGGCGGGCAGGCGGGACGCGGCCTCCGGGGCGCCGCAGTTGGGGGCGGGCGCACGTGGGGACTCTACCTCCTGTGGGTCCAGGGGGCGGGAGAGGGACCCTGGGCCCAGCACCCACGCTGCGGCGACCCCCTTGAGCCGGCCGGATATTTCGGTCTGCCTCAGGTAGAAGTCTAGGGAACTACCTGTTGAATGCCAACTTTGGAAAGATAAGTGATGTAGGATGGGGTGGCCTGTTTAAGGTTGCAGGTTTTGCTTTCCATCCGTGCATGTTTTTTCTGGGTGCAGCCAGGTTTGTCTGAGGGGCTGCCTAACTTCAGGTTTTTCCCTGGAACCTGCCGCCCGCCTCACCTGGGCACTGCTGCCCACCTGCAGGGCTCTGGACAAGCCCCAGCAGGCAGGGAAGCTGAAGAAGCTGGTCGAGGAGTGGGGATCGAGGGTGCCCTGGGGTGGCGGTGGAAGGCAGCCCTCGCTGCGTGCCTCAGACTGCAGAGGGTGGGAGGATGACTGCCGGCCCGCCCGCTCCTCGGCGGCCAAGGACTAATTCAGAGGGCCTGCAAATCGTGAGACTGGGTCGCTTACTGACCGGTCTTCCACCTTGTTCCAAGTGAAAGAGATTTGCATTCCAAAGGAAGCTGGCTAGGGAGAGTTTTAAGCTGTGCCTACTTTTTGGAGGAGGGACTCTCAACTGAAGCTTCTGCGGATGGTTAGCTGGGTGGATGCCTTCCCGCTTCCTTGGCCATGATTTTTATCAACTTGTTACTACTAGACTGCCAGCGCACTTATGGCAGTTAATAAGCGCGCCTTGGATGTGGGCGATTTGAAATGGTCGGGTTGTTTTTGAACCTTTTGGGGTGATCAGAGGGCTGCAGGGCCTAAACTTTGGGCCTTCCGTGCTTTACTCTTGGGTGAGTTATGAATGGAGACTGTATGAAATGATTGCATTGCAGCCCAGAGTGTAGACAGCCTCTTCTCTTCCTTTTCCCTCCTCTGGATGCAGAGTCAAAGCCCTGCATGGATAGGACAGGAGCTGTGCAGTTTGGTTCCTTAGAGGTGTGTCTTTAACTATGCGGACGGAGGCTCTTGCGATTAATCAGCAGCATTGCTATACAGGGCTCTTATCCTCATATTAAACTTTTGCGGGGTAAATAAAAGGGGAAACGTGTTGATTGAGCCCTTTACGTATGTTAAATGCTTTTGGACTTTAAAAGAATGTTATAATTAAGGTCTTTAAAAGCTTTAGAAATAAATGATGCTTTGGTGAAGATTTCTAAACATTTCATTTGCACCCTTCAAGGGTAGTTTGAATCTTAAATCTTGCTCCTTGTGATCCCTTGTATCTATTTGAGACTTTCACTGTACTCTGTTGGCTTTAGAAATGTTTGATTTACAGCCTTTCCCCGCCCCCCAAAAAGTCTTAACATGGCACTTCACTTTTTGAAGTTTGACTTTTGAAGTTTGCGATTTTTATCAGCAATGTTTTAACTTGTGTTCTTTCTAGAGGGTAGTTTGTCTGGTGAGCTATCCATTATGAGTAGTGCTGTTTTAGAGATAATCTTGGGTTTGCTATTTAATACAAAATTAGCAGTTTAAACACATCATTTGTAACTATTTTATCCTTGTGGGTGGAGAGATAATGTGTTAATTTGGCAGAAGAAATCTATTCTCTTTTGAAACTTTTTGAAGTACTTATCTAACTCTTTTATAGTCCATTATCCCAGTCTCCCTCCCAAAAATTAAGTCAACACTTGCTAAGTGAAGAAAAATGACTTAAATGATATTTAATAAGTTTACCTGTTAAGCAATCTCTAATAAGTGTCATAATTCCATTATAACTGCAGTATGTGGTGAGTTTATCTGAGTTGTGTGAATAGTCACTTCTTGGTGCACTGTGTATCTTCCATAACTTTATTGTAGTGGCCGACTTTGTTGAACCTCTGTGTCTATGGGCAGAGTGCAGTGTGGCATGCTTTTATTAGTTCTGCGAATACTGTCTGATTGAAGGAACTGGTGTGGCCCCTGTTGGCTGGCCCAGAAAAAGCTTCTTGTAGAGAAAGCTGATGTTTTAGGACTGCTGTGAGGGAATGTAACATTTTTTGGGGGAGGGTGAGAAATGAGAAAGCAGAAGAAACAAATTGGTGTCCAGCTTCATATTAATCATGTTTTCTAAATATTGTTGAAGTTTTCAAAACTTTTCATTTATCTTAAAAAAAAAAACAACTTTGTGTGCTTTGCTACTTAGTGTTTTATGGTCTTAAGAGCAGAGTTCATTTTTCCCATATCTAAAGCAAAATAGTAGAATTATGGCATTGCCTTTGTTACTTCCAGTGGGGTTCTGCTGTAGTATTGTTCATGGTTCGGGGGAGAAAAGACCTGTTTGGAATCACTCTTTTTTAGAAATTCTGAGACAAGAAATTGGGTTGTGTTAACTGATTTTTTTTCTCCCCCTCATTATGTCATTGAAAGTGTGTGTGTGTGTGTATAGAGTACCTGTTTAGTCATTTGTATGGGTTAGGGTAGGGGGAAGCATGATTGAGAATTGTGTCAGTTTGGCAGTGTCAATAGAGTGGAGTTGTGGTTTAGACCTTGGGATTAGTAGTTACCAGGAATCTTGGTTCTCCCTTCCTGCATTTTATGCTTAAATACTCCAAGGTTCCTAGTGTAGTCTGTGTGAAGAGTTGGTTTGTGTGTATGTATGTATTTGTTTTTAACATCTACATCTTTGAAAGTTGAGGTGAAAACAAGGTGTGAGTATGAAATGTTATTAATTACTTTTATCCTACTTACTCATGCAGTGTTAAAGCCCATTTGCTTGTAAGAGTGGCAGGCATACAGTTTGAATGCTGGAGGAATTAATTAACAAGTATGGAACTTTAAAGAGTTCTTAGACATATTGATACATATTTCATCTTTGAACCAATTTGTTGCTGTTAATGAGATCATTATCTGAACCTTTCAGACTTGGCTGTGCAACTCACATGGTTGGTGATGTTAAATAAAGACCTGATTAAACCCTGGCTAGTGGTATGTGGATTGGTTAAACAAACAGAGAAAATTTGCATTGCTAGAGATGAAAGATTGTTTTAAAGTGGAAATGCATGTTTTCCACCTTTCTAAATGCAAATATTTAGAAAAACTTGAGAAATTAATTTGTAGAAGGCATCCAAATGATAGGTTCTGTGTAACTTTAAAATCAGCCTTTCTGGATCCTACATTAAGTGTTGAATGGACTTGAACACAGAGGGAAGCTGAGGATATTTAATAACTAAGTCAGTTCCTTTAGCTACTTGGGGTGGGAAGAGAGAGCTGAGTGGTGGGTAGAAAAGAAAGGCTGATCAAAGACCTTAACTATCCAATGTTAAGTAAAGGTATGACAGAGAACAATTTTAAGAAACTAATTCTTCTGCTTTGTTTCCCTGTCAGTGTTTCTGCAGTTGAGCATTTGATCAAACATTTTCTTTTCATCTCCATTTTAACTTAACAGCCCTGCCTCTAAAAATTGACTTGGCCTAACAGAACAATTGTATGCTGACAGCTGACCTGGATTTACACAGAAAGGGATTGCCGACTGTCTTCTCAGATGGGCTTTCATAGGTTAAACCAAGCATTTCATTGATGGTGGGGAAGTAGGGTTGTGATTTGTGACTTTACAGATTCTTAAGTGCGGTTATTTTCTGTCCTGTTCCCTGAGATCTCATGGGAATTACTAGTGAAATTCTGAATAGGGATGAAAATAGAGTGGGAGATAAGAGTGGGGTCTATAGAATAAAGGAAAGGCAGTATGGCTTCCATTTATGAGTATTTATTGTGTACATAGCACTGGGACAGGCATGTTACACATTGGTTCACCTCATTCTGAGACTAACACAGAATTAGCAACTATTGTTAACTCAATTTACAGAGGAGAAACTGAGGCTGAGAGAGGCAGTTGACTTTTCTAACCTCTCATGGCTAGTAAATGATAAAACCAATGTATTGAAACCCAGGTCTCTCTGGCCCCCTTGTTCTTGTTTGTGACAAAAAAATAGAACTTGCCTGGTTAGGATTTCAACATTAATTCAAGTCTAATTTTTAATGTGGGTGTTCTTAACCCAAGGGTCACGGACTTCTAGAGGAAGCCCATGAATCCCTAAAATTATATGCACATTCTTGTATATGGACATTTTTGTTTTCCTGAGCAAGACATAGAGCTTTGCCTCTTGGAGGGGCCTTTGATGTCCCCCCACCCTCCAGAGGAAAAAGAGAAACACTAATCTAGTACTAGTTATTGGATAGTCCATTACTACGGATTTGAGTGGAGCTCGGCCTGGCAAGAGTTGTAGGGAAGAAGCGTAGAGGTTTGGGTACCTCTCTCTTGAGCATATTCATTTGATATGCATTTTCAAAAGTCCTATTCTGTACCAGACATAGTATGGCTGTTGTTTTCTGGAGTGTAGTCTCTCATGGAGACAGATGTGCAGGGATAAATGATAATCCTTCCCAACTGGATTTCCCCCCAGAATTGAGCCCTTAGGCCCTAAGGCATCCATTGTCTGTAATGAATTAACCTCTCTCCTGTGCATCTATCTCATACTAGTTATGCATCATCCTTGGGAGAAGTGAGAAAATTGTCACTCAAAGAATTTTCTGTCGTTAGATGGCGAAGTGGTAGATTGCAATGATGTGAAGGCAGGATGTTGGAAAGTAGAGTGTAAATGATTCTTTTTTACTGTACATTGAAAAATGAAATGGAGCACGTGTTGCTGTTGAGACACCTTAAGAGCAGCTTCTCACATCTTCCCTTGTGAACCTGGACCCCACAGGTGCAGATCTGTGTGTTTATGCTCGTCTTTGGACCTCTTGCCCAGGTCCCCAGTGCCTGCCAGTTCTCAGGTTCTTGGTATTTATTGAACTAATGATTTAGAGTGGACATCAGACAGGCAGGCAGGTGGGTTTTATGGGCTTGGATTAATTGATGAAAACAACTTCCTTTAATTCCACTAATAAATTCTTTTTTTTTTTTTTTTTTTTTTTTTTTTTTTGAGACAGAGCCTCATGCTGTCCCCCTGGGTAGAGTGCCGTGGCATTACAGCTCACAGCAACCTCCAACTCCTGGGCTCAAGCGAGTCTCTTGCCTCCGCCTCCCAAGTAGCTGGGACTACAGGCGTCCGCCACAACGCCCGG